>DWMZ01002250.1:0-14461 GCA_018249855.1 Eueides tales michaeli | reverse complement strand
TGTTTTTAATCGTAAGGTTTATTATCATTTGTTTGTATTTTTAATCAATTTAATTCTAATATATTCTTTAATTTCATTTTAATTTTGTAATTATATATTTTATCACTGTTAATCGCAGGAATATTTTGTGAATGCTGTACATATCTGTAACTGATATTTGTAACAGAACTTGTCCAAAACAATAATTTTTATTATGCAAAATGTTACATGTATTGTTGATATGTCTAATAAATAAAATAAAAAATAAATAAAATAAAACTGCTCCTTGATGAATCTCAGTTCCCTATTCAATAACATCGGTAAATAAATAACGTCCTTATCGCCTAATACCCTAGTCTACTAGTAGATTTTTTGTATATTGTTTATTAAATAAACAATGATCATCTTTTGATATACGTTACACTTAATAACTAATCTTCCAACAGGTTCCAATTCGGCTATTCAATGTAACAGGGATCATGGTCCAAGGTGGCGAATGCCAAGCGGACTCGTGTTTGGTACGTGTGATGCCTCCTCCGGTCGCTACGAGAGCCGCGTACACTTGCGAAGTGTCCACGGAAGGCCCCAAGTTCCAGATAGCAAGACAAACTAAACATATGACTGTAGTTGGTAAATCATATTATTTATTATTTTATTATAGTTCCACTCTATAACCTATATATAGTAGCAAAATACTTCTATAACTTTCCACCAAATTCCAGTGGCATTGCTCGTTGTGTAGCGGAACTTAAAGCCGGCCTCGTTACCAGCCCGAAAAAACTAAAATATTATGTATTTAATTGCTTCGAGCGGGTATTGAACTTACAATCATCTCGTTTACAGGAACACGCTCGTGCTCTTATTATTATTTCTGACACACACACTATACAATGATCGTATGCAAAAGTATAATAGTAGAACGTTGAATTTTGCATTCGTTAGTTACTTCATGAATATGACTCGTAATTACTATTTTAAATAGAAATATTTAAAAAAACTGTAAATTATAACAAAAATAGATGCAAATCATTCTAAGAAATAATTTTTCATTGCATTAATACTACAATTTTTTCCCCCATTTTAAAATTTAAGGGTGAGAAAAAGATTAACAGCCATAACATTTTTTTTTATTATTTTTTTTTAAACTCGTTATGAACTCGACACTCCTTAGTGAATTTGAAACAATATCAGTATTCATTTCCGTACGGTTTTTTTAACTACGCTGTATCCCACAGATGTCAGGGTCCTAAAGGAAACCTAGAAGCCTCATACTAACACGTAGTGTATGTGTGTATGTAGGAGAATTGGTTGCGTAGGCAAAATCGCGGCGTTGAGTTCCGCCAAGCCTCCGGAAAGTAAAAATAGGTAAAGGAAATGCCTTAACGGAAATTCATTAGAACATTTATGTTCCCCATTCCCCATGATGTATTGAGTGGCAGAAATTACCACCACGATTTTGCTTATGCAGCCAAGTTTCCTACTGAAGTTTATTTTCCTTGCAGCTATGCCGGACAATGACCCTGTAATAATTGGTGCTCCCAAATTAGTGAGGCCCGGCGAGCAAATATCACTCAACTGCTCCTCCGACTACTCCCTGCCGCCCTCTGATATTAATTGGTACATAGACGACGAGATTGCTGAGGTATGATGTGATTATTATTATTTATGTATGACTTAATTTATATAAATAACGGTAAAACAATGATATGTTTTGTTATACAAGTTAAATTATATAATATTTATAATTATTTTTAGAATTTCAGAATGTAGTACGGGAAGTTCAAAGAAAACATTAATAAATAAAATTATGTATATTTTATTACATTTTAGTAAAATTATAAATATAAATTTGTAAATTTTATTTTGTGAAAGACCTAAATGAAGCAAAAATGATGCATCAATGCTCGTATCTTTTGGCTGAGAAGCTTGATTTTTATATCCCAAAGGATTTAAATATATTGGTTATTATTTTTAACTTAAAATGACTACGTGATCTCAATAAAGATGGTCTTGATACTGGGATAGAAAATAGAATTTGATATAAGAAAATAAAATCGAAGCGGACGAAGTCGCGTGTGTGTCGTTAGTACTTACATTTAAATGTACTGTACTGTACTGTAATGTACATACTTAACAATGAAACAAAAGCTTTGCTTTGATAAAAAGTAAATATTCTTTGAAGTAGAAATTATTTATAAAGCTTTCGCCGAAAGACTATGTTTATTAATAAGTACACATATTGTTATGAGGCTTATGATTATTAAAATTGTTCATCCTTTGTATTTAAATAAATAAGCTTTTAAATATTTTAGATGTAGTTAAATATTAACTTTTGTAACAAGTATTCACTTTAAAATTAACTTATTTACTTTAATTTTTAGAATAAAGTATTTTTTTTTATCTTGTATATTGCAAAGTAAACTGAACCTGGAAATATAATGTTAGCATACTTTGTACTCATTAAGAAATTTCTCTACTTTACGCCGAGTTCTACAGGCATTACAAGTTCAGTGACAAAATTTAATGTTGGGCATTGTTTCTAAAGTAGAAAATTAAAATTATAAAATATTTCCTCGAGTGGGAATTGAACTCACAACCTGTTGCGTTCCGTCACGTTCCTTCTGCCTACCCTATCACGTGCTGTACATAGTATGTACTAATTGAATTACATATTATGTACTCTACAAACTTGCTAACACCTTTGGGAACGCAAGCCTTCCGCGAAAAATTAATGAGAAAAACACACGTTTTGGTTGCGTCTCCAGTGACTTCACATATATAACTTTATGACAGCATTTGTTTATATGTACTCGTATTTATTGTTTTCCTTTGTATTATCTAAAGACCTCCGGCACCCATCTGTTTCTATTCTTTTTTTTTCGTAAATAAAACCACCTCTTATGTAAATAAAATATAAAGAAATGAATAACTTTAACAAGTCCTCTGGTTGCATTTATAAAAGGCATATTGGTGCAGTGACACAGTATCTAACTTTACTGATTGGGAGTTCGATTATCATTTTGGGGAAAATAAATAATTAATTTCCATTTCCTCACTGGCAACAAGACAGTCCGCGTTAATGAGTTCCGTTGGTCTATGGAGTTTGAGGTGTCTTCATGGTAGCTACCCTGCTATATGCGACATACATTACGGTTTTGGTTATCAGCATATCTAAAAAAGGTAGCTCGAGATAAAAGAATCTCTTTTTATTTTTATAAAATATATTCCAAATTGTTTAAGACAATACACGTTCAATTATTGCTTCCGCGACATAATTCGTGACGTCACGCTGCGAGCTATGAGTTACGTACACCTACGTACTTTGGCTCGGTGCGCTCTCGCAGTTTCGTTATAAATTCTATTGCTTTTCTTATTAAAAAAAAAATGTAATATTATCATGTAACTCTAGTAAAAAGACACCCTTTAAATTATTTTATTCTGTATCATGTATGGATACTTCGGAAAAGATGCTCAAAAATTATGAAAAGAGCATAGTCGGCACGGTCAAACTGAAACACAAACGTACATTTTTGTTTGGCTGTCCGTATTTCTACTTTTAAGAGATACATACATAATTGTCCAGATCAGCTACACTTAGATAATGTTAAACAAAAACGTAACGAGTGAAGTTACACGAGAGCCGTTAGTACAATTAAATAAACAATCGTAGGTATAGTTTAAGCCAAAGAGTATAAAATAATTAAAAAAAGTGAAATATATATTTTTTTATAATTATTTGGTCTATTCAAACTCTTACTCGCATATAACTTAAAATGTTAAGTGGAAAATTAATCTACAATCGGGAATAACAATCGCAGCGTGACGTTGTCGCAGTAGCGCCCGAAGGAACGCAAACTTAATAAAGCTGTTAACTATGCAACACTGTAACCTTGAAAACATTAGGGGGATTTCAATAAAATAAAAACTTTTATTATTTAGATGAGTACACATATTAAATGCAGTAACATTTTTAAATATATTTTAATGTGAAGGTGTGACTTATTAAGCAACCGATATGTTGCAAGATAAAATCGGAAAGTGAACTCGTATACGAGTACATTAAAACTCGTAGAATTCGCTTTAAACGTTAGTATTTGTCATATTCTTATCAAATTGAGGGGAAATTATAATCTCAATTCCAGATACTTAATCTGTTATTATTAGCAGAAAAAGAATATTTTTTTGACATCACTTTTAGAATGCACTAGCCCTTGCCCTTGTGGCACTGAAAATTTAAACTTGTAAGTCAAAGTCATCAAGAGATGAACTCGTATTTATGTATTTTGCTTGTAATATTTCGTATAAAATTGGTCGCGTGGATTTGTTACGTAACTTAAAGTTTTAGAAGAAATTTCCATTATAGGAAGAAAGACCTTATAAGATAAAAAAAAAGAAAAATTAAAAATTTATAAATATTACATTGTAAAGAGCTTTACTGAATATAAATTCATTAAATAATTATCAATGTGAGTTTGTTTTTTTTTATTAAAAATCATCGGTGGTTCTCAGCTATGTTTTATGAAATTTGTATTGTTAGTTACTATCACTTTTCCAAGATGTCGTAGTAATTTTATGGGTCAATTAAAATTGATATTCGGTTTGCTTGATTACGAGCATCACTTGTTTGTGACCTTCTTATACCAACCCGTGGACTTCATTAGGAAACTTTCATATGAAAATCTTTGTATGTTAACAGAAAACGTATATTTTAAACGAAAAATATATTTTTAATTCACATTTCAACTTACTAATGTCATTTTGGATTCGTTCCTCACTTAAAATTAGATTTAATATTTTAATTTTATGGATACTTACTTACTTTAAATAAGAGTACAAAACTATGAATGGGTATCGCTTTTTAATACTTAACGTTTTCTTTCTCGAGTGTGAAATAATACTTTATTTTTTTATAAATACCTGTTAAACACTTATAATTCGAATTCTAATTCATTTCGCTTTATTAAAGAAACGTTTTTTTTTATTTCACACCATATGTAAAAGTGGTTACATACAGTATTGGTAATATCTTAAGAAGAGCTTCCAATAAATTTATAATTAAACGTAACAAGAAAGTGAAATATCCCACCAAAAACATTTCATGTAAAATGTTGCCAAGACGACCAAATAAGGCCTGCCCCGCGAAAGAGATATCAGGTCTCATGTAGAGCCAAGCTTCTGAATTTACACGGCCTAACTCTACCGACTCAAGCTTCACAAATTCTACATAACAGTAAAAATGTATAGCTTCCCCGTTTCGCTACCGTTGTGCAGGTGATGTGAATATTTAGTTTCTGAAGTAAGTATCGAAACTGCCAAGCCATACATTTTTACTGATATGTAGAATTCGTGAAGCATGTAGAGCACATGCGATTTGAAATCTTTTTCGCAGGGCAAACATTATGTGGTCGTCTTGGCAACATTTTATATGAAATGTTTTTGGTGGGATTTCAGTTCCTTTTGTAAGTTGCTAGACAGTATTTTTAGTGTTTATCGTATTAATTAAAAGTACTCACAGTCGATTTGCCTACCTCGTCATTAAAAGGCTTAAATAACGATGAGAGACTCTTGATTAAGGCGGAGGTTCTTGTAAGTAGTAGTAGTTAGTTACTGTCTACAGTCCCATGTAAATTTTCTTGTCCTAATTCATAAAATTGCTGAGTCTCATTAAAATATCCACAGCCTTCCCCCACTTTAAGAGTTGGAGGTGAAAGTTATAAGCTTATCTGGGGGGACGGTAGTGTTTTTCCATTTTGTTTACATACTAAATTTCGGCTTTCTAGCACTTCAGAAAGTACCCTAACATTTTGATCTCTACCCCCTCATTTTAGGAGATGGGGGACGAAAGTTATAAATTTATGATTATTTTTGTTGGTTGTATACTAAACTTAAATTACATACCAAATTTCAGCTTTCTAGCACTTCAGGAAGTAGCCAAACATTTTGATGACAATCAGTGTGTCAATGAGTGTGTCAGTGACGAAATCGATGAATTTTAGATATCAATAAAATCTATAGTATTTGAGTTATTCAATTGAAACTTTGTATGTTTAATTAATCTATTATTGACATAATTTCTTGAGAATTTGAGTTATCTTGTACATCAAAAACCAACCTATGAGGGTTCGAAAAAACGATGTAACACTTCGAGAAAAGGTAGTAGTGCCTTTACACTTCGCTTGATTCATCGTGGCGGATTTCCTTGCAGTGTCCAGGTGTTTGCAAACTATAATGTGACTGTGTATTATCATAGATCGGTCAAACAAATTATAACAACTAAACTACGTCCTCACATATTTCTTTATCTAAATGTTCGTCTTTCCCAAAGACCGAGCCCTGGCAGCGTCGTGAGCTGAGTGCACCACAGCCCGGTGGTCTGCGCGCGTCCTGGCGCGTCTTACGAGTGGCAGTACCGTCCGCGGCGAGTGGAGCTCTACGTGTGCGATGCGAGTCCACCCTCCCCGTGGAGCCGCCGGTGGTGAGAGACGCGGCGGCGGTCGTCACTGTGTACTCCAGGACGATGTTGTCCAAGTATGTCTCTAATAGAGGTATGAATTGTATAGTCTTTTCAATTTAGGTGGTTTTTAAAAATCCAGCTTAGAGTGAAGATTAAAAAAAATGAAATCAAAATGTATTCAAATAAATGATATAAAATTTCTTCTTGCTTCTTTTAATCGATTTTATAGTAAACAGTTATTAGGATGTAATTTGTATTATATCATTAAAAATACCCCTATTTCCTTTGTTGCAGGTACATTCACTGAAAACAAAAGCTTCATAGTCGTTCTTATTTGGACTTTTACACAAATATCGAACTTTGTTTTCTTATGAGACATGATTTGAATGTATTTAAAGTGACATTACAATAAGTGTAGATAAAAAAAGACCTCAACTGGAAATAGTTAAAATTTATTTTAATTTATAAAAACATGAATAAATCGAATAACGTAAATATGCGTGAAGTTATTATTTTGTGTAAATTTCATAATCTATATATTTATTGTAATTATTAGATATCGCATTGGTAGAGAGTCTCCTAATACAAGCATCATTTGATTAAAAGGGGAGAGGTCTGTAACTATAATAAATGTGAAAAATCTTTAATAATTAAAAAATATTCTCGCCTTGAATCATATTATTAGTATTCCCGATACAAATGAGCCGTAGTTCCTTCGGGATGTGCCAAAATGGCTGAATTAAAACTGAGTACATCTTGGACGTTGAATTTGTTGCATTTTTAAAAAGCGTGCCTCCAGAGGGCAGTCTCTTCTCAATGATCCTCTTCAGCCCCATCTTTATACTTTGTATGTCTGTTGCTCTTTACACTCTTTTAGTCTGATAGAAATATGGTAAGAAAACTAAACTCAACCTTAATTATTGATTTTGTTGATTTAACACTAGAATATGTATTTGCCATTAAAACTATGATTTCAGAGGCTTATTTAAGTAACATATATTTATTTTGCCATATTATTGTAAATATATAATAATAATATTTTTTATGACACAATATAGATGTTTTCTTTTTATGCAACACCAGAGAAGCTTCCCAAGTTCCTTTGATCTAGCCTGCTATGTGTTTATTTTCTAAATAAATAATAAACATATTAATTTATTTTTTTTTTTTATTATATAAATATTTTAGTATGTCGTGCAAGTTCTGCATACATTCTACCACCACTTGTTTGTTAACGATTATATAAAAGACCAAAAAGCGCCACGGCCATTGGACGCAAGTCTTTGACGTGGCTCCGTACACCACGCATACTTTGCCGCTGGTTCACCTCGAGTCTATGGATAAGTAACTGTTCAATAAATTAAATATTATTTTAATTATATATGTATTTAAAACCTTCTTATAGTTACACGTAGCTGATCTATCATTATATTGGGCTGGACCAGTGAAGGCGAGAGTGTTAATGCATTGTACACCTGTGGTCGTAAATACCAAGCACTGCTGCAAGCTTTAATGTAAGATCATGAATTTGATAAGGTATTAACTATCAGAATTTAACAATATTCATTTAAATCGGAAGATTACGTTAGTTACCTTTACCACTTCAGATGTCTGTGATGTATACGATAACACTCCACCCACCTAATACCCACTCTTACCCCATTATCCTTTATTTAATTAATTAATATCTGCTAAATATATTAGTGTTTATGTAAATAAAGATAGCTTTTTATCCAATGTAGACTTAGTCATGTTTTAAAAAGCCTTTATTTAACCTACTATTAATGTTAAAGCTGAAATTTAAAATGCGAGTGCAGTTCAAATAATCGGCATCTAGAGACGAGATGGAATCGAAAGGCGATAGGAGATTAAAAATGAGGTATATATACGACAAGTTGTGTTTGTACTTGTTTGATTTGTCTTTTCGAGATGAATATTGGACGGAAAGACACTTTATAGTAATGTTTTTTTTTACAGCTTCACGCTGTATCCAGCACATATCAGGATAACCAGAGGGAATTTGGGAACCTCGAATTTTTGTAAAATTTGAGGCATTGATAGAAAGAAGGAAAATATTAAATACTTAATGATTTCCTCGAGTGCGGGTGAAACCCACAAGCTGCCGCGCTTAAAGTCGAACACATGTGTCCGCGAGCCACCAATATTTAGAAAAAAACTTAAAATATAAAAAGTCTAAACTAAAAATATAACATTGAAAAAGTCTTTCTTAAAAACAAGATTTTATAATGGAAATAAATTTCTCTCAGTAAATAAGCTTTTGGAATTATTATTTTAATTTTAGTACAACTGGCTTAATAAATAGAAGCTTGTTTTTGTAGGGTTTTGTTAATTAATATTTAAATAGATCCCTAACCCAGGCGTCGTTTAATTTTGTGCGACTTCAGTATATATTCAACGCGTTAAAATGGTGTCGATTTTATTTCAATATAAATTATTAATATATGAATATAAATAACAAACTTTTGGTCTATTAATTTTATATTCATATATTAATAATTTATATTGAAATAAAATCGATCAAATAGAGCCTGTGCTCATTTATTATGTAAATTGCGTGAAAGAAACTTTTATAATATCAGTCTGCGACACCAGAGGGCCGGGAGCGTCCCTCCAGAGCTCTACATTAAATTTGACTGTATATTTCTTTAAGCTATTTTAATTTTTAGGTAAAGTAATGGATGAATGGGAGCGACTAACTGACACCCAGACATATACAATTTATTATAATTTACAAACGATGATCTTATGATGCATAGCCAATTTCATTTTAATTAGAATTGAGAATTAAGTAATTTACATGAGAACTCAGGCGCAGGCGTAGAAAGAAGCCTGTGACTGGTGAGGCGATAGGTTGTGGGATCGATTCTCACTTGATGTTATGAAATTATAATATAATTTCTTCGCTCTTTAGGGAGCCTAGAGTTAAGCCACTTTGTTCATATTAAGATACTTCCGTTACCCAAATTGAAGTATTGCGTGTTGAGTTAAGGAGCTCAAGCTTTACCTCTTTACCAAAACAAAGAAAATGTAAATATTAAATATTTCATAATATCGAGTGGAAATAGAACCCATAATCCAAACAGCCCAAATAATCTAAATTTGACAAGTAATTTTGATATAATAAACATATTTCACGATATACACTCTTATTTATTCTTATAATGCACTGTTGTTTTCAATTAAGGTATCATTTAGTACCTAATTTTGACTTGTAAATTATATATATTTTAATGTAAGAATGTTATGTCTTGTCAGTAACCTAATAAATAAATATATAAAATAAAAATAAATTACTGTGAACCTACACGATACTGTTAATAATAAATATCAGTATTACTGACGGTCGGTCCTCGGTCCTCGTAATTAACGGCGTCGCAGTTTAATTCTGTATCATTGTTGGTTCTCTTTTAAGTGATATTGGTTTTATTGGAGTTAGGTCAGTTTTTAACAACTTAGTACATAAATATATTATTAAAATGAATTTGATATTTTCCAATATAGGATACATGATATAGCAGAGTCGTGGCGTAAGGATGCATGCTTTCGTGAGGTTCTGGATTCGATTTGGAGAAAATAAAAAGTTTCTTAACAATAATAACAATAGGTTCCCAAGTTCTCTCTGCCTGCTCTAACATGTGGAGAATACAGCGTAAACCTGAAAAACGAAACGATGTTAGCGTAATACAAACATAAACATTGTTACATATTTTAAATTAAACACTTTTAAACGGATTAATCGCGTATATTGATTAACATTTTTGGAAACCCGACCACGGACTACTTTACAGTAGTCCGTGGTCACGGGTAGTCTAACCGTGACCACGGACTACTGATTAATCCGTTTAAAAGTGTTTCATTTAAAAAAAGTATATTCAAGTCTATATAATTAATATAACTACAAAAACAAAAGTCACCGCAGTAATCCACTTTTACTAAGACAATAAAACTTCTTATTGTCTACTTAACAACGTATGCGGCGTGAACTCACGTCACCGTTGAAATGTTAACAGCTACTTCTTTACATTAATCATATAAAGCGGAGTCCGCGTTCAAGAGCGGGAGCGGACGTCGCTCCGTCGACTTTACTTGAAGTTGACTTTAGATATACTTGAGAGAAATCAGCGGATTATGATGGAGACTATACTGTACTTTGTTTATTGTTCTCATAAATAGGGTTTATGTTATAACTTGGTTGTGATAGTAGATTTATAGGGTTCAGGCATCATGTCAGGTCACAAGTGGTATTACGCCTTAGTATAAGTCACAAATTAGATTTTGACAATTTTTTATAAATAATTTAAAGCTATGTGAGTATAAGAATTTACCATTTTACGTTATATAACAATATTAGGTACTATACTTTGTAAGTTTTTTAATTCTTATAAGTTTTTATTACTTTTATTTTACTTTCGAATTTCATCGTTAAATTAAAAAAGACGAGACGAGAAGACGAGAGATAAAATTATATTAAATATGATGAAAATAATTTGTATGTTGGTATATAGTATACAAAATTAATGTTTAAAGGCTTTCACTTAAGCGGGTCTCCATGAACGGTCGACTCATTTTTTATGCAAATTGCATGCGAGCACTTTTATAATATCAGCTCGTGACGCCAAAGGACCTCAGCACATTCCTTTGGTGATTAAATTCAATGCAGACCGCATTAAATTTAATATTTTATTTAGACAGAATGTCAAAAAGTTTCAGCGCATCATATTTATATTTTTCTCCCCTCAATTTGATTTTTTAATTTTAAAGCGAATATAAATAAAATTAAGAATTGTGCAACGCGGAGTTTATTCATAAATGGAAGAAAGATTTCACAAGAGGCTAGAAATTGACATACAGCTTTTAGCTCTTTTTAAAAGCGCACTGGTTTTAATTTTTATTCAATAAAATTATAATAATTTGCTTATGTTTTGTTGAAGTGTTGATATGTTTCAAGCAGGAAAAGCATTATAATCATATGTTGCCTTTATTCTTATCAAGTCTCCTCGTTGAATGATGTTTAGAGCGATTTATTTAATCTTCCCCCATACATATTCATTTGGTAATCTTGGATGACACTTATAATTTACTGCCCTTAGGAGACGCTCTTGCTTTAGCGTTTTTCTACAAAGTGTAAAGGACTTGTACTTAGTAAATATTTTTATAGTCTTAGAAAAAAATGTCTCAGAGGCCCCTTTAACATATTTAAGGTTCGGTTGAATATATTTATCTGGGTCAGCTTATACAGCACAAGAGGATCCTATATGCAAAATTCTGAATACTAATTTAAAGAAATAGCTTTTAACACCCGCGTACTATCCGTTCTAATGTACGACAGTCAAACATGAGCTTTTATACAAAATACGATAAGAAAACTAAACACCTACCAAAGTGCTATGGAAAGAACTATGCTGAATGTGAAGAGGTCGACAACGACGACGATGTGTCATGAAAACCTATGGGGTACTTCCTGTGGATCAACAAGTATGTCATTTGGCACATAGCGAAAAATTTCAGTTTAAATAAAGGAAAAAATTCAAAAAGTGTTAATTTATGTATACACGTTACAGATCATGACACTCTCCACAACAAACATTCTCCATTTAACGAATTGCTTGTGGTGTAGCGGAACTCATCGCTGCGCTTTGCCTTGTTACCTTTGATTTGATTTCTCCGGGTGAGGATCGAACCCACAACTCTTTGCGTTTACAGTTGCGCGCTAGTGCCCCTGCGTAACGACAATCCCTTCATGAAAATATTTATGTTTATCTTAGTAGAAATAATCTTTTAAATATTAATGTATTTTGAAAAGGTATTTTAGTCAACCATTTTTAGATGTTTTAGTTCTTTCGTAGTCTTTTAATTTTTATTAATGTATAATTATTACAAAGCTTTTCAGTCAATATCCATCTTTAGGTAAAATCTTGTAACCAAGAGATCAAACACGACCTGACTATCTCAATTCTAGAGCGAGAACTCTAGCGGATATTACTTATTTATTTAGCACCAGAGTGTTTGCCAAGATATATTGAACGAATCCAAACACGACTCAGTCCTTTAGGCCATATCCCTGCTCCAGTATCTAGAGCCAGTATTGTATTATCTTTAAAATGAGATTAATTAATGCTTAAGAAAAAAATATTTAATACAGGAATTAGTCACTTCTATCTAATAACTTGGCAGTAACCATAATACATATGACCATAATATGTTCTATTTTATTTTCATACTCCGCATATTAACAATAGAATATTCAACAAAGAACAATCCTAGCAGTAATCTTAATTAATGAATCTAGATTGAAATCCGTTCAGCCTCTAGATCTTGATTGGGACTTATCTTAACGAGCATATGACTGTACTGACTGTACTGAGCGTTGCTTCTATACATGAACAGAAATTGATGGTTTTAAGCATGATAGATTTATATGAAAAGACGGCGTCTCATATTTAGAGGTTACACGGTGAATTTGTGTGGGAAAATACTACTAATTATTGTTTTGCTAGTAAATTAATAAATGAGGTCGTTGTGGCGTGTGTTGGTTACACCTTGGTGCAACTGAAAGTTAATTTAGTTAATTAAGCAATTGAATTATTAAATACTCGAATTTGTAATTCAGTCAGCACCCTTAATCTCAAGATCTCGTCAAAAGAAGTGTCAAGTTTTGACCTAAACGCGACCAAATGACATATTATAAGCATTATGATATATTATAATATACTAATATATTGCATTATGATATATTACAATATACTAATTCATAATGCCGTACCAGAGTAATAATAAAAAAGGCTTTCACTATTTTAATATTTCGTTATATTTTTTTACTACAAATCAGAGATCAATTATGGTCATATATTGAAAGTATAATATATTGAAAGTATATTATTATTTCGATATTAATAAAAAATTGTAATTTTTATTAATATCGAAATAATAATATCCTTATATCGATCGTCGAAAGGCTTCTGCTAATGAAACATATTATGTACTTACATTTTATTACTTTATTAAGTAGAAATCTTCTCGTAGTATTGACTACAGAAATAATAAAAGATAATTAATTAATTGTATCGAAAAGGTGTAATCAAATACAAAACAATAAGAAGCAAATTAAATATCTGTTAGAATATAATGCTTTATTCCTAGAAGGTATATTGACGGAATTAAAATCTTTAAGGTAGGTAGTTCCCGTGAACGTGCATAAATAAAATTTGGCACGTAGTGAGAACTTACAATATAAGTAAAGGGAAAATCGGAAAGTTTAAACTAAAAGGTATTTCATCAGAACGTAGTGCTCAGTGTACGAGTCCTACTCGCTCTTGATCATTTTTATATATCTTTAGTAACATACCACATAAGAAGTACGATTTACTTATTTCTACGCTTTATACTGCATTTACATATCTAGAAATCACTCAAGACACTCTTTAATGAAGTCCTTTGAACGTTTAGAACTGCAAACTCCGCATATCCCCAGAGTAATTTGTTTCACAAGCTCGTGCATTTCTGACTCGGAACAATAAAAATGGTAAATAGCATATTGAGATAACTCAGTCTAACACGATTTGCGCATTATCTGTTGAAGTAGGCGATATAATATACGTGTATACGTGTGATAATGTGATTTGTCGTGTTTGTTTTACATTTTTGTTTTATTACAACTAGTATTGAGTATTATATAATAATAGGTACCAGTATAATAATAAGTACCACCATGGCGCAGGGATCAAGCGTGACGGTTGTTGTTTGTTCGGTTCTCAGGGTAATGAAATACTTATAATTTTCATTTCCTCGCTTTGGTAACGAGGTGCGATGGTGACAAAGCGCGGTGTTATCAATGCCGTTAGTATTCAGAAGAATATAAGGAACGGGAATATGTTAATGGGGAGGTTCCTTTTACTCTGCTAAACAGCATGAAGATAATAGACAAAGGGCAAACGATCACAAATAAAAAATATATAGACAGAGGCAATTATACGTTGTTACTTCATCATTTATAGGTCTTCCTTAAAA
>DWMZ01002249.1:0-14465 GCA_018249855.1 Eueides tales michaeli | reverse complement strand
TATATATATATATATATATATATATATATATATATATATATACATATATATATATATATATATATATATATATATATATATATATATATATATATATATATACATATATATATATATATATATATATTTTTTAATTTCTTCCCAGTAGTAAGTTTATCCACAGATATTTTTCTAAATAATATATTACAGTTGTAATTCAAATAAAAAAATTAAACTTTAATTAAAAAATTAAAGATAGTATAAGGCCGTTTTCCGAATTAACGAAACAGTAGAAACGACGTTTCAACTGCTGACGTGGGGTCCGATTTAGTGAGCGCCCCAACATCTGTCAGCTGCATTAATAATTCGGACGTCCGTACTGTATGCACTAGTCAAGTCACATGTGACGTCAAACTCACATGAATTTTACCGTATCTGTGGTAGGCTATGATCGCTGTTTTGGTTACGAGGTTACGAGGAAATTAATTATTTTATCAATGTTATATTTCTGACTATTAATCGATATCTCACTTCTCACTCATGAGTTAATAGTCATAGAGTAAAATGGAATGGTTATGCTAATTGGACTTCCCTAAAGCATAGAGCAATGACATATTGCATAAATTATAAACTTTAATTTAAATTCGTCGAGTTCAGTTTGCACTTAGTTTTCTGGTATAGCTTTGCTAGGTCCTTTAATATAATTTTCATTAATTCTACTTATTTAGTAATATATTTTAATGGACATGTTTAAAAATTAAAAAGAACTATTGTTAAGGCATAAGAAAAATGCTTATTTTTCCATTTGTACTTTTCTCTCTAACCCTGACTTATGGTGAGAAAACTGTGCAATATGCTGCTGTTATATATAGACATGGAGATCGGACCCCAGTGGATCCATACCCTACAGATCCTTGGCGAAATGAATCTCTTTGGCCAGAAAAATTTGGCGAGCTTACGAATATTGGTAAAAGACAGCACTACACTCTAGGAAAATGGCTCAGAAAACGTTACTTGGTAGGTCAAGTATTCTCTACTTCCTTAAAATCCCCATATAAAAGAAAGTTCCTGCTTAGAATGTTTGCTTTGGTCCAACATATTGAGCCCCCTCAGAGAATATAAAAATGTTTTACTGTGAGACATCAGCTAAAATCTTTGCTGAGTTACCATCGATTGTTAATTGCTAGAAAATATAAAAAATTTAGAAATTTAAACTAGAACTATGGATTCTGTAAGGAGGCAGACATCTGTAAGTTTCACAAAGAATAGTATTGGTGCAAGGACTGGCTGGGAGGTCAGGTCAGATAAACATTGAGTGCAACATCGGGCACTACCAGAAAGGGTTGATGATTATTCCTAAAACTGTATAGTAATAACATCAATAAGGATTCATTTTAATTTAATGAAAGCTTTATTAGATGTTAACCTATGTTTTTATAGATTTTACATCTTAAAAATTAACCAATATATGTAGTGTCACCATAAATGTTTACCAAATACAATTACCTTTAGACTTGAAAATACATAAATTTTTATAACCTTCACATTGTGTTCTGCATATACCAGGTTAGATAAAGGCAATCTAGTGTTAAAGCACTTAACCCACTGCAAAATTTTTAGGATGTAAGATTGTTGAGAAACAGAACTTAATATAATGCTTTCTTGTGCTATGAAATAGGTTTATTTTATTCTGAATAGTTTGTATGTACATACATACAATCTTTAAAACATTTATATGTTTGCAGCATTTAGTTTCAGAAGAATTTGACCCCACTGAGATATACATAAGGTCAACAGATGTTGATCGTACATTGATGTCAGCAATGGCTAACTTGGCAGGTAATATGTTTATCTTTAATTTGAATGACTAGTGATAAGAAGGTGGTCTTAACCTTAATGCATTTTTAATTTAAAACAAATGTAAGAAACATCAGAAAATATGACAAAATACAATTATAATATATTACACTTGTTGCCTATCATGGAGCAGCAGCACAAGCGGGTGACTGTAGACAATAGTTTATGGGTTCACACAATTTCTACATACATATTGTTTCTAACGAAAAATTATCTTTGTTTATTTATTTAATAAATTGTTTAAGGCATGTATCCTCCAATGGGTACATCTGTTTGGGATACAAAATTGATGTGGCAACCTATACCTGTTCATACAAAGCCAGAAAAAGATGATGAAGTATTAGCTATGAAAAGAAAATGTATTCCTTATATAAAAGAAAAAGATAAATACATTAATTCTGCTCCTTATAAAGAAAGACTCAGTAAATATCAAGGTCTAATGGAGTAAGTTCAATAATTGCTGCTGTTTGTCACAACTGTGTTTTAAGGTAGATGCTGTCTCCTACATATAGCAGAGTATGGTATAGAACCCACCGTTGAGAAAGAAAGATATTATTTTTTTGTTTTTATGAAAAGACAAAGCAAACCAGCGTATGGGTTTCATGATGGTAAGTAATTATGCCGCCCATGGCCCTGTGTTATACCAGAGGAGCTATAGGTGTGCTTCTGGCCTTTAAGGTAGAGGCTATTTAAAGATACCCATGTTGTATCGACTTGGAAACACTACCCAGGTAGGTAGAAGAGATCCACATGTCCAGAAGGGTTACCATCTGGATATGTGGAACTTTACTGCTGTGTGATAAAATCTAAGCTTGTGACATAATGTGTGGTTAGAAATTATGGCAAGCGGAAGTAAATCGGACTTTTACCCTATAAGGAGACACACTCGAGTGAAGCCTTAACAGAATACACAAGCTATTATTGGTGGTGTACTATCAGTTAAGTCACAGTTTTCAGTGCTGCACTCTCTTACCAGAGCAAGAAAATAGTAATTCCATCGAGTGATTTGCAACAATTGAACTTGCAACCATCACACTTGCAATAAGGCCCTGTGCTGTTGCATTGCAATGTTCTCTGTTAATAGATATTAATATGTTATGTTAAGTATTGTAATTTCTATAAGTATTATATGTTTTAGTTATTTGACTGCTTATACTGGAAGAAAAGTTAAAGATTACAATGATATTAATGATATATATAGTGTATTGTTTATTGAGACTTTATACAATTTTACTTTACCCAACTGGACCCAATCTGTTTATCCCAACAAGTTAAAAGAACCTGCTTGTTATAGGTAATATAAAATATAATTTGAAGATACATACCATTAAATATATTTATATATTGATTGTTAATCTTATCTCATATTAAATATGATATGAGTAATAAAAATATAGTTATAAAATTCTAATTCAAATATTTTATTCAAAATAAGAAGTTACAAGCTTCGTTTTTTGAACGTCAAAAAATTTACCACCAGTTCACTAAAGTTACTACCTCAGACCTGAGAAGAACCAGCGAAAGAAACTCAGCGGGACATGTCTCTTTTTTTTTAACCAAAATTTTACATCATATTATTATTGACAATGATACATCTGAAATAGCCTGGAGCGAGCATTTTATTCCCAAGGCGTGTTATTATTATATTTATTATTATATTAAATGCTTCAAAAATTAAATCTAAAAGATATATGAAGCTTGGATAAAAGTTTTACATGATTTTTAAAAATATTTATTATATGTCATAAGAGTAGAAAAACACTTAAAAAAGTTAATACACTTACAATGTTATGTAAATTCTTTGTAGCTTTTCAACATCAACAGCTACACCACAAATGGCTCGTCTAATGGTTGGGCCGCTGCTAAAAGAAATAATTGGAAAAATGAATAGAATCATACAAAAGAAGAAACCTAAACCCCTTAAGTTATCAATATATAGTGGCCACGATTTCACCATTGGAAATATTTTAAATGCAATCGGAGTATATGATGGAAATTGTCCTCCTTACACGGCTACAGTGTTTTTTGAACTTTTACAAGGTAGTTAGATATTTTTTTAGCTTTACTCTGTATTTCACATTTAGCATGGTACATTAAGGGGACCCCAATCCATCTTTGTGTTTTAGCATGAGGTGAGTAAATGAATATAATCAATTCCCCAAACCCACATTGCATTTACAATCTGCCACTGTGGTTGTATAACACCTTGATTATTAAAATTTCTTGTTCTGAAAATCATATTTCGTATAAAATATTTTATGTTTTTATTTAGCTTATTTACTTAGAAATTTTGTAATTTCAGATAATGTAACTATGGGATATTCCTTGCGTATGTTATACAGGAATTCAACTGAAATTGTGGAACCGAATGTCGTAAATATACCACACTGTGGTGAAATTTGTCCCTACGACAGATTTCTAAAGTTATATGATAATCTTATCACTGTTGATTGGAATTACGAATGCACTAAACAGGTAACTTTGTTTTACTGGTGACCGGCCCGCGGCTTCGCCCGCTTGAATTATACTATTTCATTTACTAATCTCTATAATTTTCTTGTTCCAATAAAATTATTATTTTTAAGGCAATATTTCTACATAAATATATAAAATTTC
The DNA here is from genome assembly GCA_018249855.1 of Eueides tales michaeli. Lineage (NCBI taxonomy): Eukaryota > Metazoa > Arthropoda > Insecta > Lepidoptera > Nymphalidae > Eueides > Eueides tales. The sequence continues at coordinate 10,013 of DWMZ01002249.1, read as the reverse complement.
CGCTAAATCATTGAACATAATTTTGACAAAGTGGATATTTTTTTATTTATCAACCGATTTGAATAAAACAAAAACTGATTGTTGAAGGAAGGATGCCTAATTATAATAGTGAAAACAACATTTAAATTTGGTTAGCCATTTTTTAAATTAACAAATACAAAGGTACAGACAATCATTATCAGACAAAAAAATTAAATATCAATATTTTGGCACCTACTATATTAAGCTATGTCTGTGATTATCGAGCACACAGATAATCTGTGACTAACAGACTTGTTATATATATATATATATATATATATATATATATATATATATATATATATATATATATATATATATATATATACTCAAAATGATTATAAGGTTTTTCCAAAGATTAAATAAATTTATATAATCCAAGTTATAATTTGCAGATGAATTATTAAATTTTTAATTGCAGATATCACCGCTTATTGGAGCATGTTTCTTTTTAGGACTATTTACTATAATGTATGTAGTTCACAAAATACATTTTGCTAGAATTGCCAGAAAACGAAGGTAAACAAGATTAATTAAATGTTATTGTATTTTAAATACCGTAATAACATTTTTGCTGTTGTGGTGCGGTGCCACATAATTTGGCTGAAAGTGACGGTTGTGGCTTTTAATATCATTCGGGCAAGTGAAATGTTAAGTGAATAAAGTGCAGCGTTGAGTTTCCCACGCAATGTCTCGATTGAGCGGCAATTGATGAACAAGTGTGTCTACACTGACATATTTTCTTACCTCTCAATATAAAGCATTCAAATACATTCGTTTTTAATCAATTGTCCAGGAGGACGAGGCAAATAAAAAATCCTTTTAAACATGTATTTTAAAATATTATTTACTAGCGAAACGCACCCAGGTTCGCCCGCTTAACAATGCTTCTATTTACTAATCTCAGTTGCTTTCTTGTTTTAATAAAATGGTCACTTTTAAGACCATATATTATATATAACATAGGAAACTAAAATAGTATTATTCTTTCTTAAGTGTGGAATAAACTCCCTACAAAGATGCTAACAACAAACAAGTTATACCAAGCGTATAATAATTTCGACGTAGCTTTGTGAGAACGAATGGTTTAGTTGGTCAGAGCGCTTAGATGGTTTCCAAGAGGCGCGGTTTCAAATCCTGCTTCGTTCAAATTTTTACACGGTTTTAAATTTAGTATTATTCTACATTTCTTATGGTTCAGCTGGTCTCTTAAGGTTCTACATTAGGTGTTAGTTTCCAGAACAAATTGTACCATATAAGTTCCCTATGATTGTTAGCTACACAACAAAAAAGTTTCATTCAAATCTGTCATTAGTTCAGGAGATTAGCGTGTGCAAACAGACAAACCCTTTTTTTTAATATTACTTTTACCGTTTCCTAAAACATCGTATTATATTTTTTTTTTAAATATTTCATATACAGATTTTATTTTTCTATTGTATTATATGTATTGATATAAATATTTTGCTTATTACAGGGTTCAATTTGCCTACACAAGTGTTTACAATCCTACTTCTGTACCAGAGAAAAATATAGAAAGCTAATAACGAAGACTGTTTTTTTTAAAGTGCGTAAATTAATGTAGGCCAATGTAATGTTTTTGTTGTCGTCTCATATGTAACATATGACCCTATTTTCCTAATTAGTCCTCCTGGATATGAATTAATTTTAGCATTTTTAAATATTATATTTACTGTCAATAAAATATTTAATGTACTCTTTTGTGAATATGTATTACACTTTCATTAATCATTATACATGTAAAATTATTACTGAATTAATTTGTTACACAAGTAACACTGGTAAGATACAATATAGTCAATATATTTTGTTATAAATATAAACTATTGAGACCAATGGTACAATCATAGTACCAAATTTAAAAGGTATATTTAAAACCATAGTGAAAAAAATGAAAACATGAAAAGGGTAATTTTTGGGATGGAACTCCCTGGCCTCCTGGGCCTTTTATATTCCGTCCAGGACTTCAATTTATATGTTTTAGAAAATATTTTCTGCACTTAGGGTGGGGTAGATTTTTAAAATGTTAAAAATAAATGGGAAGACTGATAAGACTATGATTTTGGTATTAGATAAATCAGCAATTGTAAATCTTACCTTATGATTACATTTAAATGAAATTATACAACTTAAAAGTTTTTTATTGATATTACAAATTAATAAAATAGTTCCCTTTTATCTAATAATAATATTATTCCACGGATCAACAATGGTCCATGGTTAAGGAACGCTCTGCAATTTTCAGTAGTTGCAGATATTTAGAAATTTAAGGTATTTTTTTTGGAAAATATCAGATAATACACAATGTGCTTAGCCCATGCCTTTTTTTTTCAAAATCAATCAAGGTTTTTGACAGAAACATTACGTTTTACTTTGACTGAGATAATAATTTCAATATTTTGAAATATCTAGTTTAAAAAAAAATTAAGAAATTCGAGTTGAGTCGCATTGAGTCATCAATTTAAACTATTATTTTTTTGAAAATACATTTACTTTTAGGTACGGAAATAATAGTTTTAATTATAATATTTACTAAATAAATATATAACGCCATTAAAAGGATTATGCAAAATTAGAATAGAATATTTAGACGATAAAATAAAAAGTTTCACTGATTACTAACTGATGACTCAAGATATTTTATAGGTAATTGAGTTTTTAATCAGAATTACTAATCTTGAATCAGAGTAATTTATGAATTAATATAATTACCTAATTTTATGAATATAGCTAAATTTCGCCTGTGAGCCTTGATAGTTACTCCTATATAACCATAAATACATAAATACCTATAATAACAGAGCTTAATAATTATATATTATTGCATTTTTATTTACATGTATGTATATACTCCTTGAGCATGAAAACCCGGTTTGGTACAGTCCTTTAATCCTGGTCTGTATTTCATTTTTGTCCTAAGCGTATATAGGCGTAATTGTTTCTTGCTATGTGCTCAACAACAATAGAAGAACTTTCAAAAGGTCGCCCCATCATTTTCGTCTAAATTAGATGAATAGTTCAACATATATCCGCTTCGTGACTGTTTTTTAAAACAATAGTAAATTTTTACAGAATTCTAATCTAAACATACTAACACTAAAATAAAATTAACGTTAATTTTTCAGTTTCTAAATATAATTATTGTGTCCTACACATGAAACAAAAAATAAGCATGCAACGGTGTCATTCAAGGTCAAGAGTTTGTTTATTGAAAATTAATACCATTGACTTATATTGAAAATAAAGTAAATACTGATTATTATTTGTTTTATCAAAGAAGTTGGGACATAATTTAGAATGTGAAAAATGTTTAACACTCCGCTATAAGCAATTTAACATTGAAGCGTGATTAAGAATAACGTATCAAAAAGAAGCGTATCCAAAGTCATTAAAAAATTATATTTAAGTACTCATTATAAATAACGCTTATTAACCTCACGCAAAAGCTAAATTAATTTCAATTTAACTACTGATATAGGCCGTTTTCCGAATTGTGCTCACAACACTTATGACGTTTCAACTGCTAACGTAGGTAATAATTCGGCCAACTTGTGAGTGTGCTTACGGATTCAACAAATTAAATATAACCGCACAGAGCTTTTTTTTGATATAAACAAGCGCAGTATGTAATGTAAATGTAACCGATAAAGATAATAAAATGATTGTATTTGAGCTCGTGGTATTGATTTGAGCTCGTAGATGTTTTACTAGCGTCTAAGTGGCCTCAAGAACTCATTATAATTAGTAAATGCACCTCTTTATTTGTATTCAGCAAAGTTAAGTAAATAACGTGTAGTCTATGTTTCTGCTGTATAATATCACTTATTTTCCTCCTTTACATATCTAGAAACTCCATCATAATTATTTCAAATGATATTATTATCCTGTCATAGCACAAAGGCACAAGTATATGATTTTAAACGTGGAAGGCTATGGGTTAGATATCCACTGGAGGGAATGACATATATAATATTTTCATTTCCTTACTCTGGCAACGAGGTAATGCGTGGAGCTGTGTTCCGGCATTTAACTCGTAATGCCTCAAGAATTCGATGAAAAATGGGGAACGAAAATCTCTTTGCGATTTGCTTAAACAAGGTTCTCAAATGTCTATGCGTTTGCATCTTGCCATGTACCGGATACAGCGTAAAACTAAAAAACCGTGATGTATTGTTAGTCTTACGATAGAATTATTTTATACACAAAATTAGTCTTAGATTTTGAATTATTTTATTACATATTTAAAAAAACTCGATTTAAATTTTTTCAATAATATTTATAATTTTAAATCGGTATAAGTTACAGAAGTGCATCACTATTTACTACTGCTAAATGTCAAATTAGATATCTTAGTCGTTCGAGATAGTGAGTGATTTTTGTAAAATTAGTTGTTATATTTCTATAACGAAATTGAAAACATAGCAACAGTTTAACATAAAAATACGAGATTTTGTGAAACTAATAATGACATTTTATAGTGTTTGGATTAAATTTTTTTTGTAGTTCTGATGTGTTTACGATTTGTTCTGCAAATAATACGGTCATGTATCTTATGCTTTTCTCTGTAAATTTGTACAGGTATTTTCTTTCAATTTGTTTCATAGAAGTAATCGAGTTTCAAATTTTGTAGAAAATATTATTTTTATATTTACGTAACTTTTGGGTAATGTTTTATTTTTCAAGATTAAACTTATGTAGGTATATACACTTTAGTTTTCCTTAACTGTCGAGCTATTTTGTTCCAGATCTAAAGTTTACTATTATATTTCACTATTCAGAAAGAAATAATACTTTTTGTAAAAAATATACACAGTCATAAATACAATAATAAATTGAGCTTAAAATTTAACTGTCTAATTTATCTGTTGTAGGTGTACTTTAATGTAATGCTGTATCCTGCACATGGTAGGGTAGGTAGAGGTAACTTGGGTACCTAGTGTTAAGGCACTTTCTGTTCCCTTTTTAAATATTTATATATAAATTATTTTGAAATAGTTTAGCAATATCAATCCATTCTTTGAAGTAAATAGCAATAGTGTTTATTTTATGATTTTATTTTCTGATATTATACTTGTGGTATATTATGTTGTGTCCAATAATCCAATGTTTATCTAAAGTTGCAGGCATTCTTATAAAAATGTTTTTTATTCCCATCCAAATATAAAAGGAATCTTATTAATTACCACAAACCTAATTGTTTTAATCTGTCCATTTCTTACAATTTTTTTGTTTATTTAAGATTGTCTTTTCTTTTTTCAATATTATATGGTTCGTTCAGCAGTACATCTCTCTCACATATGATATTCCACACATAAGAAAAACATACACACACACACACATGCATATATATATATATATATATATATATATATATATATATATATATATATAAAAGTTAGTGTTGAATGGTAGAAAAACATACACACACACAGTATGTCCACAGGCATACACAAAATTTGAGGCACATATAAGGCAGTAATTATACTAGTAATAGAACAGCTAGTATACAACTACATACAATTGATGATGTCGCTCATTCATTGTATGGTTGGTACATTTAATGTGTAATTACAATTGCCTTTGATGATTTATATATGTATAATACAATTTTACTTTTGTTCATTTGACTTTTAAAATTTTGTCAGATTAAAATAAATACAGTTTATTATTAAGTATTGATGGGTAGTAAAATTATTTCTGTTCTTATCATGCAAATACGTATTGAAATATGTTTTATACATAGTAATGTTTCAGATATTATAGGTCATGATCGTCTATCATGTGATGCCAGACTGACCTTTCACAATAATCGGTACAAGTGCTGACATATATTGACTATTAGACAATAACTAATACAAAATGTTCGTAAATGAACAAAAATTTACCTACTTATAATTAAAATAATTAATTCTACAAAATCTGTAACATTGTGCTTAGTTTCATACTTATTGTGCTTCTAAAAATATTTATAATAAATGATAAAACACTATTTATAAATAGAAAATTCATGACAATGCTACTTGCAAACAAAGTAATTTTAAATATAAATAAATTTATAGAATTGAAGAATATGTTAAAATTATTTACTTTTGAATATTTTTTTATGAAATCAGTTCAGTGACGTAGAAGGTCAAACTTAGAACTTATTTACTTATTTGAAAATTAACATGTGACTGTATATATCAGTGTCTTAAAGTAAAAGTAACTTTACTAAAAATTGCTCAATGGATTCTAAAAAGAAAGGTAAAAAGAAGGACAACAAAAATGAAAAAGAGACGAAGGAAAACGAGCGACGGCTCACTGAATATATTAAAATAACTCCAAAATTAGATGAACAAAATGCTAATCAAGATGAGAATGCAAATGATTCAACGAGCTCTACAGATAGTGAAGAATTAGTAAACGCTCTGAATTATAACACCATAACATCTTTAGCTGCTCTGAAAGATATTATTCAAGGCGATAATGATACACCCGAAACAGACAGTTTTTTTCAACATTACTTTATGAATCATTGCAATAGTCTTTCAAGTCGTAATTCCAACTCAACATCACCATTTCCTTTCACCGAAAGACGCAGATTGTCACAGTGCCGTGAAGAAGACGAAGATGATGAAAAAAAGGATAATGCAAAATATAAATCAAATGGTTCATCAAACTTAAAATCTGAAATTACTGAAAATATTATTTCAAGCGAACTAGATGCATCTACGGAAAAAAGTTGTATAAATACGATTAACAAGTCAATTTCAGACAACGAAGCTTTGGATTCAGAGGAATCATCGAAACGAACTGTCATAGGGGCTAAACATAAATTTTTAGTCACAAAAGCTGAGGCTCCGGTATCCGTTGAGCGTGTTTTACGCAAACATGTAAACAATGCTCATACAGTACACTTTGGTACTAAAGGGGCTGAAGAACAACGACCAAGTGTAAGGTCCATTTTTACAGGACAGAATCTCCATCGTGATAAAAATTATTTTGATAGTAGCTTAATTGAAATAAGATCTACAGTGGATGGATCCCTTGCGAGTTCAGAGGATATATGGATTAAGAGGGCCGAAGACAAAACGGCAAGTCTTTTTAATTTAACTTTTAAATTTGATTGTAATATTCTCAAAAATAATAAGTATTATTGAAATAAAAAATGTACAAATTAAAAAAAACTACAGGTTAGAGCAAATTTTAAAAATAACATTGAAAAATTTATTTTATAAAATTATTTACAGGTCCCAAAAGAAGATTCGGTGGTATTAAATGATCTTGTTAAAAAAGTTACAACGCATAATCAAGTCGATTCTAATTCTTCACAAGTAAGAGAGCGCTCTGGAACTTGGGATTCGCAGACTGCCCGAAAAGAAAAAGAACTACCAAAAAGAAATATCAAGGAAAAAGAAGTTCGAAAAATCAATGATGACAGGCGACAAAAGAGAGGTATAATGTACCTACACACATTTATTTTATTAAGTATCATTAGTTCACAAAAATAATTTTATTTATTTGCAAAATTATCTTTTATCATGGTTTGCCTTTTATTCTGCAACTTGTTTTTTTTTATACCTATGTTAATCATCAAATTTTATTGAGATATACGAACACGTTAAGAGAAATTGTATATGTAATATAAATTAAATTTTTCCTTATTATTAATACACTGGTGCCCATTTTTCACACAATTTTTGTGATATTGCACTTGAGATGGCGAAACTTAACGCTAGCACTTTGGCGAACAAGGAAATGAAAATAATTGAGTTATAAATACTCTCCCAAATTGGGGATCAAACCACAACCATTTAGTAACGACTGAACTCTGTCCTGTGGCGCCATGATGACTGTATTATAATATGCAAAGGATCTAAACATAGTTACCTACATATATAAAATTATATAAAATATTTATTATGTAAGTAACTAAGGTTGGAATATATGTACCTTGACAAATTGCGATGAAAATGCATAGTCGCTGTAAGCATAAAATGGCTTTGCTATTACATCAGCAACGTCAGATTTATTTTCGCCTTTTTATTAATTCTTACAATTATTACTTTTTATTATAATCTGTATATTTTATATTTCTAAAATTCAAAATTACCCTCAAATTATTATAATTTGTAGTTCAAACGACAAAATATACCAAAAATATGTATATATTTTGAGCTTCGAATCATTGCGATATTTTTGATATGTCTCATTATATATAATGAGAAAAATAAAGGTATATTTATTATTTGATAATGCGACTCGAACCTTAACTATGTACGGCAATTGTATTAACCATTTTTAGTTTATTTACTAAGAATTTCACTTACGTAATATTTTTTTACAAGATCATATGAACAAAAATATCCCTTACGAAAGTACCTTATATTATTCCTACTAACTGCTATGTTTACATAAGAAAATTATATCCACTAATTCTCCACTCTATTAACTTAATATCTTAATGGCATTGGGGACTCAATGAAAGATATCTTACAATGGGTAAAATATTAATATATAGATTTGAGCAATATATTAAAAATATTTATAATATGCTTTTAATGGCGAGAAATAGGAACTCTTATAGTATTATGATTTCAGAACAACGTTTGGATGCAGCTATCACTCGCAGTTCCCAATCTGTTGGGGAGCGAAGGCGTCGAGGGTCTGCTGATGAAGGCCAGGCACACCCTATGTACCAACAAACGATTCATGGTAAAAAATCTTCAAATTCTTTATAAATTATTAAAATATTTGTCAATAGTTTAAGACTTTCATAATATATAAATTCGAAACATATATTCATAAAAGAAATAAGTTGAAGCTTGACACATAAATAATGATTTTAAGTGCAAAAAAAATAATTGACTTTAATTCCCTAATAGTTATAACTACATTTAACCATGTAAATCTCTTAACTATTAAAATGATAAAATTTTATTAATAACAATTTGACTGACAACATAAATTTAATAAAAAATATGTTTTCTTCAAATTTTAAATTGAAAGAAAAGATACACATATCTCCAAATCATTTTTTTTAAACCCGTCTTCTTGAAATCTTTGACTAAATATAAACGGATACCGTCTCCCGGTTCACTATATTGAAACTAGAGTTAGTCGTCGACTCACAATATGACCTCCAGTAATTATTCAATGTTCTCATTATTGCGCGATACAATATTACAAAATTTTTAACACTATTATCTAATACAAATATGTACCTATACTACCGTGAATACACAAAAATAATAGTTTTTTACTATAAGCTTAATTTTTTTTTAGTAAAAGGAAGACATTAGGAATTTTTGAATAAATTATATTTCTCTCCCATATTTGAAATAATGAATAATAAAAATTTAATTTAATTAATATGTAGGTATTATATTTAATTGAAAATAATATGTAGTATTTATATCTATTTAACAAAATGAAGGCATTTGGAGTTTTTGAATAAATTATATTTCTTTCCCATATTTGAAATAATAAATAAAAAACAATAAAAATTGAAAATAATATTTAGGTATATTAAGAAAGTTTAAATTGATATGACAGTTTAGTTGATGCAAGAAAGAATACTTGGAAATGGAAACGATGATTAAAATTACTGAAATAAGTACATAAATAGCAACTTATGCAGAATTTACGTAAATTTAAGTCAATTTTAGGGTAAATAAAATGCACTAATTTTGTAGTTGTAGGTATAATTTAAAAACGAGCGATCGACAAAAATTCTCCATTGCGTATGACAAAAGATGTTCTGTTCATAGGTAAGTTGTATTTCGATGAGAAATGCTTAGTAATAGTTGTGACAAATAACATAGATATTACATCACAGCCGTTGATTAAGCAATATACATTCAGTTGAATTTGTATCGCCAAATAATGTGAGATTTGTGATATATATATATATATATATATATATATATATATATATATATATATATATATATATATATATATATAAATATATATATATATATATATATATA
>DWMZ01002248.1:0-14466 GCA_018249855.1 Eueides tales michaeli | reverse complement strand
GCCAGTGGAGAGTAAGGTACATATATCACCAGAGATTGTTGAATTTTGATTGAGATTAGCTACCGCTAAATTTAGGATGTAAGGCAACCATACGAGAAGACTGTTGTTTCTGTAAAGATCGTGATATCTATATAGGTAATTTTATGTCACAATTTACCCTTAATGTTCCCAGATACTGCCATAAATAATATATTGCAGCCTGATTTAATCGCAAAACCTTACATGTTTACATTCAAAAAAAGTCTTTTATTTTCTTTTACTTTCCTGGGACATTTTATTATGAAATTATATATTTTTAAATAACCATTAGTTCTGTTAAACAAGAAGCCAGGAAGAGTGTTCTAATTTTAATTTTCATCTGCCTACTCTGTACAATTGAAGAGAGGAGGTACTCGAACTTTTCCTCGCAGTATCCCGCACAGCAGGATTGGCAGATGGAGCTTATGAACCTAGTGTGAAACCCTGTTCCCATTAAGAACTCCACTTTCCGCCGAACTCTGAAGACATAACTTGTTGAGTGGCTTTATACAACACCGCGCTGCCTAATTACCAGAGCGAGGAAAAGGAAATATCAAATATTTCATTTTCTCAAGTGACGATCGAATCCACAACTTGGCGTTTACAGTCGCACGCTTGTGCCGCTGCGCGACGACAGACCCCCACAAGAATACAGTGTTAATCCTCTGTGTTGATGCTTATCGTCCGGTTTACTGGTCTAACAACATATGGCTTAGTAGCCAGGGAGCTTGGACGGTTTCCAAGAGACGCGCTTTCAAATCTTAGTTATTAAATATAAGAAATGCCTTACGTGATATAAACGACGCCTACTATAAAGAACAATTGCAACGTTCTCCACAACATGGGTGGTTTGAATAATGGAACATTTTGCTCGTACAAAGCTTGGAACAGCGACTTTGGTTTCACTGATATTGCATCTTCGAGGTATAATGAGGTGACCTGTAAATATAAATAGTTTGCTCTGGTGTAAAATTATTATAGTTTCATTACCTGTCGTGGCGCAAGCATTTCACGCAATGCCTTCAGAAAATGGGGAAAGGAAATGTCTTAATCAAGAAGCAGAACTCAACGCCACATTTTGTCTTTTTGTAAGAGAGACCGGAAATTAAGTTTACTACCTCGAGTTACAAAAACACATAGGTTACAAAACCTACAACCTTAACGTTTGCGGTGAAATTTTAATATTTTTCTTTTTGTTATTTTAGCTTCATACAACATATATGAACAATATACCACATACACATATGATAGATACAGTCCCATTTTCGTTCTCTGCTGAATTTTGGACCTTGCGTGTTGGGAACTCAACGCCGCGTTTTGCTTAGTTCAGAGCGAAGAAATGAAAACCATTAAAATAAAAATTGAAATAAACTTAAAAAAAATTCAATCATACCCGCAGAGTTTCCTTAGAATTCCTATTATTCACAGCATGTATAGACTTCAGAACCTTCAAAGCGTCATCTCTACGTCCACAATTTGCCAGAAATTTGGGGGATTCGTGGAAAAAACAAATCGCTGCCCCACCAATACCCAGAGGTATCGTCAACACTATTATAAGTAATCTCCAAGGAGTGAAGTTGATACCCAATAAGGAAATAGGTATTTCAAAACTCGATGAAAGCACTGGATATGTCATAACTGTAATAAAAAAATGTATTTGTACTACACTTTTATAGTATATTTCACTGTCTCACTCACTCAGCTTCACGCTATGTCCCGCACGCAGACAGAGGGAATTTGGGAACCTAGTGTTAAGACACTCCGTTCCATTCCCAACTTTTCGCCGAATTTGAGGCATTGTGTGTTCTGTGGCGGAACTCAACGCCGCGCTTTGCCTTGCTACCAGAGTGAAGAAATAATAACATTAAATAATTAAATTGAAAATATAAAATATTTAATTATGTGTCTGTCTATGGCAACGTCTGTGTCTGTCTATGGCAACGTATCTCCTGAATGAATGAACCAACCTGAGTGGGGTTTTTATTATTTAGAAGTCTCTTTTTCTCGGTAGTTTTTAATGCACTGCGGTATACTATTATAGATACGTATACTCAGACCCATAAATGATTTATTTACTTTTCGGAGGCGATAACTAGGCGTCACAAGTTTGTCCTTGTTTCTCGTCCCAATCGTGTGTCTGTCACCGTTTTTCTTAAAGCAATGAATATGTTGCCGGACAAACAAAACATTATAGAATATGTATTGAGAAGCAACCGTAAGAATACCTGTATTCTTAAAAACATCTCGCAAAGAATCTCGAACAGAGAAAGCTATTCATAATATTTTATTTAATTCTACTAGTAGGGATATGATGTTCAATAAAAAAAACTTTACAGTTTTATACAATGAAAATATATAAAGTAAGACAAGCAACCAAATAAAAAAAAAATAAAATAAAAACTCTGACCCACAAAATTCCTACATCATTTTAGCAAAGCGCTTGTATCTTCTAAACTAATAATCTGATTGTCATAACTGATGACATCCGTGATAAACAATTTCATTAATTCAGGAGCTACAGTGCCACACACAAACAAACAGACATCAAAACTATAACACCTTTCTTTCTGCGTCGTTGGTTTACTTACGTGCCCCAACTGCGGGTGACAGTATGAGCAAGCATGTCATCAGTAACATATACTTGCTCCTCACGCCTTTCGGGCATGACTCTCCCACTAAAGTATACGTGGCCGAGTTGGCAGCACAGGAACTGTAATAAATTAAGTAATAGTTATTTAAATTTATTTGATATGAAGAAGCCTGTCGTGGCGCAGCGGCATAAACGTGAGCTCGCTCGCTTCGCTCTGGTAATAAGGCAAAAGTTGAGTTCCGCCACTCAACACGCAATGTCTCAAATTCAGCGGAAAGTGGGGAACGGAAGTGGAACGGAGTGTCTTGACACTAGGTTCCCGGGTTCCCTCTGCCTATCCCGCCTTGTGCGGGATACAGCGTGAAGCTAAAAAAAAATAATAATATGAAGTATTTTTTAGTTATTTCAAAGTGTTAACTAACCGACGTATGGTATAGTGGTCTAAGCACGTATGGCTTGGTGGTCAGAGGGCTTGGACGGCTTCTAAGAGGCGCGGTTTCAAATTTCAAATATTTATACGTTTCAAATAAGTATAATATGCAGTACCATCCTAAACCATGCTAATGAGAATAAAAAAGAAAACAATCGGCTGATTGAGAGACTTGTCCCAAGAAGGGCTTCATTTTATAGAACGAAAACAAAATATATTTTTTTCTTTTTTTTTAATATTTATTGTCTATATATCCTTACAAAATAATTTTATGGCAATTTTAAAATATTTCTCCATATAGCGGCAGCAGAAAATCAAAAAATCTGTGAAAATCAACTGTTTAACTATCATAGTTCATGAGATATAGCCGAACGAAATGTCAGACAGACGAACAGCAGAGTCTCAGTGAGAGGATCCCGTTTTACTCCATAGATATTTTTCTTATTTACAATTTGTTATCTATGAATCGTACATAGTAAGCTAAGCAATGGGATCATATTTTAAAGATACTTTCGAGACATTGTTAGTGTTAGCTGGCGGAACTCAACGCCGCATTATGTTCACTAGAATGTGAAATTAATGTACATTATTAAATGATTGTGTCTTCCTTGTGCTATATACATAATAACAACTATTAATTATTATTGGTATCATTACAATTTTCAATTTAATAACTGAATTAATTAAAGTTCAACGAATATGGGTCATATTAATTTAATTCCTGCATTCCATCTTGCTCATTTGTTGAAATAACTTGTTTGTTTGTATTCTCATAAGGAATTTGTCTTTGTGGCACAGTCACATGGTTATGGTTTCGACTTTTAAGGTAAGAAGAAGGTTGTGTTACTCTCACTCAGCTTCACGCTGTATCCCGCACATGGCAGGGTAGGCAGAGGGAGCGGAGCCTAGTGTAAGGACACTCCGTTCTATTCTCCACTTTCCGCCGAAATTGAGGGATTGCGTGTTGAGTGACGAAACTCAATGCCGCGCTTTTGCCTTGTTACCAGAGCCAAGAAATCAAAATATTTAAATTGAAAATATTAATTATTTCATTTCCTCGAGTGGGGATCGAACCCACAACCTGTCGTTTACAGTTACACGCTTGTGCCACTGCGCCACGACAGTACAGTTACAATTTTAATTGAAAATCAGAGAATTTTATTTATATAGATTTAACTAAAAATACAAAAAATAACATGATTGAGTTTAAAAAATAAATAAAAAAACAAATCACAGTAAACAAAATAATAATAAGAAACATTTGGAGATGCTGGGATTTGAACCCAGGACTTTCAGCATGCGAAGCAGACACTCTACCACTGAGTTACATCCCCGATGATTAATATGTTCAAAATGGCGTATCATATATAACATATATATTTAAAAATATACATATAAAACTGGTTAGTCTGAAATTATCTATATATTAATTTTAAAATATATAATTTATATTTAAATATTATATCTTTAGAATTTAACGTGATTGTAAGCAATTTCTCTTGCTACATTTCTCTTTTTTGTCAGCTTCACACCGTATCCCGCATAGCATGGTCGACAGAGGGAGCTAGTGTTAAGGCACTCCGTAACGTTCACCACAGTCTTCCTAATATGAGACATTGTCCAGACAATCTGTTAAATTTGAGGCTACTTTTTTTGTTTCTAGCTTCACGCTGTATCCCGCACAGGGCAGGGTAGGCAGAGGGAACCCGGGTTACCCTAGTAAACCCTAGTTTTAAGACAATCTGTTCCACTTCCGTTCTACACTTTCCGCCGAATTTGGGGCTTTGCGTGGTGAGTGGCGGATCTAAACGCCGCGCTATGCCTTATTACCAGAGCGAAGAAATAAAACATTAAATATTTAAATTGAAAATATTAAATATTTCGTTTCGTCGAGTGGGGCTCGAACCTACAATCTGTCGCTTACAGTCACACGCTTGTGCCGCTACGCCACGACAGGCGTCTTAATTTATTAAAATAGAAAACTTTATAGTAAATTGTAATTATAATCATAATCATTATAATTAATTATGATTATGATTTTGGTTAGAAAGTAGAGGACGGAGTGTTTTATCACTACAGTCTCACTACCTATCCTACACTTACTGCAAGTACACCTGCCGTAGTGCTGTAGCAAAATCGTGGGACTGTAAGCGCGACAGATTGTGGGTGAAAGTGTCTAAACACTAGGATTAATTAGTAAACTGCCTGTCTGGCCTGGCCTGTCGTGGCGCAGAGGCACAAGCACAAGCGTCTGTCTTTAGCGCGACAGGTTGTGGGTTCGATCCCTACTCGAGGAAATTAAATATTTAACATTTTTAAATTTGAATATTTAATTTATTCGCTTTGGTAACAAGGTAAAACGCGTCGTTGAGTTCCGCCAATCCACACACAATGCCTTAATTTTGAAAGAAAGTGGAGAATTGGGACGGAGTGTTTCAACACTGGGTCTCTAGTTACCTCTGCCCGGCCATTGCCGGGTTACAGCGTGAAGCTGAGTTGATTAGATTATTATATATTTTTTCTACTTATTACGATTTATTACACCTGCTTTTAGTATGTGTGTTTTTAAATGCAGGATACAGCGTAAAATTGAAATAAAAAAAATACTTACAAGCAAACAGAAAAGAATTTAATCAGGCCAAGGAAAAGCCAATTCGTGGCGACACTGGCGAGGCAGGACAGGAAGAAAGCGACTTGCACGGACACAATCAAAGAGAACCTGCGACCCCTCGTGTCCGAAATGTATCCCCAGAAGTACGAAACTAGTAAAATACCTGAAAAAGAAATGTTACAGTATATAAAGAAGCTAAATTTTATGATATTATTAACTGTAGAGGCCTGTCGTGGCGTAGCGGTACTAGCGTGTGACTGTAACCGACAGGTTGTGGGTTCGATCCTCACTCGAGAAATATTTCATATTTTCAATTTAAATATTTAATGTTTTCATTTCTTTGCTCCGGTAATAAGGCAAGGCGGAGCGTTGAGTTCCGCCACTCAACGTGCCTCAAATTGAGCGGAAAGTTTGGAAAGCAAGTGGAACGGAGTGTCTTAACACTAGGTAACCCAAGTTTCCTCTGCCTACTAGGATACAGCGTAAAGCTGAGCATTAATTATAGATAAGAATTGTAAGCACGACAGAGATTATATTCAGTTACTTGCTTTGGTAAAACATAGTTATAGCGTTAAGTTTGACAATTCAACCGGCAATATCTAGATAATTATGCGAAGAGTTTCTCTGTAGGTTCCCTAGGTTCCCTTTGCCTACCCTTTTATATGCGAGATACAGCGTGAAGCTAAAAAAAAATAAGAATAAAAGAAATGCTGAAATGTATGCTGTCATGCATCCATCCATATAATGTTTGCTATGTAGATTTTCAAATAAATTCAACTTTAATATATGTATTAATGACGTACGGAGGAATAAACCCTTTTTTTACACCTATCTTATGAGACAAAACGCAGCGTTAAGCACCGTTTTTCCATTTACAATATCTCGAATTCAAAATCTCACGGAGCTCGTTGTATTGATATATATTTAAAACGTGTTACGTTCACGTGCTTGTTTCATTTATAATTATATTATCTTTGTTTTAATAAAAAAATATATATATATAAAATAAAATAAATGTATTTTTAATTTAATTTAGTGTAAATTTAAGTCTTATATATAATATTGTTACTAATTTTTTTTTTAGATTACAATTATAAAAATATTTTATGAATTACAAATTTAACACAAAAAAACATTACATATGTACATTATAAAATATCTGTAATTATGAGGCTTTATATGTGGTTTTACTCTAAGTAGAGAGATAATTTTTCCTACTTTTTATGAGCTTTTATTATCTTTTTTTTCTTGTATGTGAAATTTTGGAACCTGATATTAACGATACGGTCCAGTAGATTGGTAGCTTATGTACCTACTCTACTCATACCGCCAAATTCGACGGAAAGTGGAGAACGAAAGTAGAGCGGAGTGTCTTAACACTGGGTTCCCAAGTTCCCTCTGCCTACCCTGTCATGTGCGGGATACGGCGTGAAGCTGAGTGAATAAGTGAGCAATTTCATTAGATCCAAGGCATATTTGAAGATAATAAAATACAACATACATACCTATATATGGC
Organism: Eueides tales michaeli; assembly: GCA_018249855.1. Lineage (NCBI taxonomy): Eukaryota > Metazoa > Arthropoda > Insecta > Lepidoptera > Nymphalidae > Eueides > Eueides tales. The sequence continues at coordinate 7,301 of DWMZ01002248.1, read as the reverse complement.
AGTGAAGTAAGAATTCCTTTTTGTGATACAGTAATGTTAAGATCGCACGCTGCGGCTACTACCAGGCCGAAGCCAAACAGATCAACGCCAATAGCGAGTAAAATCAGGCCACAAGTGAGCACCAACAAAACATTGTAGAGACCATTGCCTGGAAAAAAATTGGAGAATGGAATGGATTATCTTAACATTAGGTTCCCATGTTCCCTCTGCCTAAACTGCAAGGATACAACTTGACGATGAGAAAAAAAAGAGGCAGTCGTATCTTAACGTAAGAGTAACTGTAAGCGTTTGTCGCTACTTCTCCACTGGAGAGAGTTAGCTGTTTTCATTTCCTTGTTTAAGTAACGAAGCAAAACGCGATGAGTTTTGTCACTCTACACATATAGTTTTGATAACTGAGCATTTTAAGAGGAACGGAGTGTCTCAATTCTCCGCCTAATTACAATGTCTAAAAAGTCTCTGTTTACAATGCTATATGTTGAAAACAACGTAAACAAAAAAAAATGAAAAAATACGACATTTAAAATCACAAATTCGTCCAAGCGACTTTAACATATGGCTTAGTGGTCAGACCGTTTGGACGGATTCCAAGAGGCGTGGGTTTAAATCCGGCTACGTTAAAATTTTACACATTTTCTAAATAAAAATACAAAATTATATTCTACTAATTGAAGCTCATTAACTTTATTATTTAATTTTTCATACATTTATATCGCATATATTATAATTTAGGGTACTTGCATTTTTTTTGGCATTCGACCTTACATTTTATATCTATTCTTAAATTCACGTGTAGAAAAACTCTAGAACAAGGAACTTATAACACTCAAGAAGATCTTAGTTATTGGCAGCGTTACATTTTTTCCATATAGCTGCGTAGGCAGTGGGAACCTAAAGGAACCTAAGACCCTCCGTTCCCGTTTCCCACGGACAGCTCAATTTTTGTGACATCACTTGTAGAGAGGTGGAATTCAACTACACAGTTTGTCATGTACAAGGAGCGGGAAAGCGAGAATCGAATCTATAACCTTTGCCTTTACAGTCAGCTGCTATGTGACGTGCCATGATAGCTCTTAAATATAAAATTGAAAGCATTTCATACACCTTCACACGTACAATTTTTTTTCTACTACATATTTTTTCTACTACGTAGCATTGTAGGCAGAGGGAACCTGGAACCTAATGTCAATACATTGCCTCCCTATATAGATACTTTCGTTTCCCACTTACAGTCGAATTGTCAAGGCAGTGTGTGTTGATAGAGGAGTTCAACACCGCCCTTTGCCTCATTACCAGAGCAAGAAAGTGACAATATGAAATATTTTATAGAAAGAAGTATATTTGTTTGTTTATCACTTCTCATAGAGTGGCTATTATGTCGAGTTATATGAAATGGCAAAGATTTAATCTATAGTAAAACTGTAACGGATGGGTGTCTGTAAAAACAAATCTATGAAAAAATATATTATTGGTAAGCATTTAGTAATAAGGCATGTCGTGGCGTAGCGGCACAAGCTTGTGACTGTAACCGACAGGTTGTGGGTTCGATCCCCACTAGGAAAATGAAATATGTAATATTTTCATTTTAAATATTTATTTATTTTATTTATTTATTTATAACTTTATTTGTACACCACACATATATATTTAAAAAAAACTTACAGATATTTATATTATACGAGACATATTATGTACATTTTATGTTTCATTTCTTCGCTCTGGTATTAAGGCAAAGCGCGGCGTTAAGTTCCATCACTCAACACGTAATGCATGCAATTCAGCGGAAAGTGAGGAACGGAGTGTCTTAACATTAGGTACCCAAGTTCCCTCTGCCATGCCATGTGCGGGATACAGCGTGAAGCTATCTATGTATGTATGCATTTAGTAAAATAATAGAATTTATTTGTTTTTATTAATGGTAACATCAGGAACGGCCTAACTAATTTATTTACAGTTTTCACTAATTTATTTTCCCTCAAAAATTTTTAATTTTGGCATTTTATTTATATTAATCGGTTCATAAAAACAGGCGTATCAATATAATATATTTTGCTCAACAAAATTCCTACTTAATAAGTAATCGTGCAGATTCAGCAGACGAAGCTGCAAACGAGTGACAAGTTAATAATATTTCATACACACCGCTTTATAATTTACATTTGCGCATGCGGGCGAAGCCCCCACTAAAAGCTAGCTTCTTGTTTAAATGTTTGTTATGTATATATTATGAAAGAAAAATACTAAATTTAAAAACGTATAAAAATTTGGACGAAGCAGAATTTGAACCCGCGCCTCTTGGAATCCGTCCAAGCGCTCTGACCACTAAGCCATCCGTCCTCACCAAGCTCCGTCGAAATTTTTATACGCTTGTTACAACTTATTTATGTTGGGAGATTTTTACAAATGTCCGCTACCCAAAGATAATTAGAATTATCGTTTGGCAAGAGAGAATGCTGTTTATTAAATATTTTTACTATTTTTAAAGTGTTATTCCACACTTAGGAGAGAAAAATACTAAATTAAAAATTTTTATACGTTTTTAAATTTAGTATTTTTCTTTCATAAGTGTGGAATAACACTTTAAAAATAGTAAAAATATATATTATGACTTTATATTTGTAAACTTACTACATAGATATCATTATCATATATAGTTTAAGTACATTAGATAAATTATATGTGAAGATCTTAATTAAATTGTTATAGCATCACTTCAAGCAAATAAAGTATGCTTATAATAAATAATTGAACTATATTTTAAACTCAGCGTCACGCTGTATCCCGCACACGGCAGGGTAGGCGGAGGGAACTTGGGAACATAGTGTTAAGACACTCTGTTCCTCTTCCGTTCCCTACTTACTGCCGAATTTGAGGCATTGCGTTTTGAGTGACGGAACTCACCGCCGTGTTATGCCTTATTACCAGAGCGAAGAAATGAAACATTAAATATTTAAATTGAAAATGTTAAATATTTCATTTCCTCGAGTGAAATTCGAACCACCAACCTGTCGGTTGCAATCATACGCTTGTACCGCTGTGCCACGACAGGCCTCCGATATAAAAAATAGTGATTTTTAAAATATATAGAACTATTTTTTAAAAATCACTATCTTTAAACCCTATAGCGTCAGAAAAAAATCCCTATATATTTTTTTTATATATATCTTTCAAGTATAGAAAGTGATCAATAACTGATTTATTATAAGTATAGATTAACAGTACATTTTATTTTTCTTTTATTTATGTAGATATATAAAAAGCTTGTGGTGATTGATTTTCATCATTTTCGAGTCGACGCCTCTAAATAAAAATGTTTTTTTTTAATTCTTGATGTATTTCGCACATTGCAGAATAGGGGAGAGAATTTGAGAACCATAGACATTGCGCGTTGAGTGGCGTAACTCAACGCCGCGTGCCTCATTACCAGAGCGAATTAAAATATTAAATATTTCATTTCTTTAAGTAGGGATCGAACCCACCACCTGTCGCTAGGCACTATAGCACAACTTAAAGATTATTAATTAAATTAGTCAAATTCTATTGATAAATAAGTATATAACTTTTTGAATATAGTTGTTTGGCATTTTGAGTTTTCCTTATGGGGTTTGAGTTGATGAACAAAATATCCGACGAGAAACTCACTTGCCGTGCAGTGATAGAATTTTTTGTCGTCTGCCCGAGATTAGCGCGTTCAAACCCACAGACAAGCAGACAAACCGAGAAACACACAAAAAAATTACTGTTTTGTGCCCAATTTCAATAATAAAGTTTCCCTATAAGATTTTTTACTTTCATTATAAGTATAGATACTTCTAGAATGTTCCTCAAGCGAACTTGAAAATTGAACACTCAATAAGTAATATGATATGCAAGTGTTCGCGATTCCCAAACATACGTACCTGCGTAAATCAATATACGTTAATGACTCTATTGTCATAGATATAATATAAGTATGTATGTATAATTATATATATTTATATATATAATATATATATATATATATATATATATATATATATATATATATATATATATATATATATATATATATATATATATATGTATTTTTTTTTTTTGTCTGCTTGTCTGTGCTTTTATAGGCCCTAATCTCAGAAACGGTTAATCAGATTTAACATAATATAACATAGCTTCACGCTGTATCCCGCACATGGCAGGGTTCGCAGAGGGAACTTTCCCACTTTCCGCCCAATTTGAGGCATTGCGAGTTGAATGGCGGAACAAAACGCCGCGCTTTTGCCTTATTAGCAGAGCGAAGTAATGAAACATTAAATATTTTAAATTGAAAATATTAAATATTTCATTTCCTCGACTGGGGATCGAACCCAGAACCTATCGGTTATAGTCACACACTTGTGCCGCTGCGCCACGACATGCCACAGTTAATCAGATTTAAAGGCAGTATTCACTATTATAATTTGGCAACCATCACTAAATAATTAGTGTATATTTTATTTATAACGTTTAATAAATAAAAAAGGGTCGACGAAATTGCTACAGTATTACCGCCAATTACATTGGCGAAGCCGGTTCGTTAGTTTCTAATACTTTCAATTGTTAGCTCAAAACAAAGCGCGGTGTTGAGATCCGCCACTCAACACGCTATGCCTCCAAAATTCGGCGAATCGTGAGCTGAAGTTAACTTAATATGGATGGAATTCTATCACAATAGGTTCCCAGTTCCCCTGTACCTATCGTGTTATGAGCGAGTTACTTCGGGCGTGAAAGTAAAAAACTAAAAAAAACATCACATCACATTTATCTAAAAATTATAATAATTATGCATATCAGGAATTAAAAAATAGAATTGTAAAACTCTTTTTATGTGAATAGCCTGTAATATAGGCTGTGTTTGCCTTGGCTATAGTGGGCTATACCACTGTAGCTGGACTCAGAATTAGGTACTTCAGGTTGGTACTAAGAATGTACAGTATACAGTAACTGTAAAGTGCAAAAAAAATTAAACGCAGTGAGATTCGAAGACGCGTCTCTTGGAAACCGTCAAAGCGCTCTGACCACTGTACAATACGTTCTCAGTACTCAATTTAACGTTTTAAAATATATATTTTTAAACGTTTTCTAAAAGAGTATTTGTTGTGAGTGTCTATTATTTTTTTTAATTTAGCCACGAAGGCAATCATCAGGTAATGATTTATAACAAAAGTATATACATATATTACTTATGTATTTGATGACCACGGACTAAGGTAATGCATTTATATATAATATGTATGGTACCAAAGTATATATTAATACTGCAAACCATATTAAACTTAAAAACTAAACTAAAACTGTAACAAATTATTAAAAAAATATATTTTTATAGCGGTACTGGAAACCGCGTTCCTTTACTAAGCCATTAGTTCTTATCAAGCTATATCAAAATTTTTGTTAAACTGGTTGGAATAATATTTGTTGTTATCGTCTCTGTTTACAGATTTTCACAAATTTCCACTAGCCAAAGATAAGCTGTAGACAATAGATAATGCTGTTTTATGGTTTGGATGGAAACGATCACGCGCATAGCGGGGTACGTAGAGGGAACTTGGGAACCTAACAAACTCGAGTGGGGATCGAACCCAGAACTTCGCACTTATGTGCCTCTGCGCCACAGGCAGAGAGGCCTTATATGTTCATATGTTCATATATATATTCTTGTAGTAAAATACATATTCATATACAAATTCAACGACAGAAATATTTGAAACTGCGTCTTTTGAATGCATTCCAAGAGGAAAAACTTGTTCAATAAAATTTACATATAAATAGATAGTCTCGAACAATTATATTATTAAGTAACTTTATGCAATAGTTATTTGCATACGGCCGATACAATTTTAATTGTGTACTTGAATGATTTTTAATCGATTTAAAAGAAAAAATGGAGGGTCGATTTCCGTTGCCATTCAATTTTAGGATTACGTACCTTTCTACTATCTTAGCTTCACGCTGTACATAGCAGGGTAGGCAGAGGGAACTTGAGAACCTAGTTTTAAGATATTCTGTTCCCCATACGTTCCCCACTTTCCGTCGAGCTTAAGGCATTGTGTGTTGTTTGGCGGAACTCAACGCCGCGCTTTGCCTTGTTACCAGAGCGAAGAAGGTAATGAAAATTAAATTAAATATTTATTTTGAAGATATTTAATACTTCGTTTTGCATAAAAAAAAACATTACAAACTTATATGTTTAGTTCACTTCATACAAATTGAGTGTAAAATAAAGACAATTCGTCCAGAATTCGGCGGAAAATGGGTAACGAAAGTGTCTAAATGGGAACGGAATGTCTTAACTTTAGGTTCCCAGGTTAACTCTGCTTACCCTTCTATATAAAGGATATAGTGTGAAGCTAAAAATAAATTTAAACTATAATTAGTCTACGGAGTTGCAAAATGTTTCTCGATATTTCTCGAAATTGGCATCGCTTTGTTGACCTAATCTCACAGAATTGTACACTCTAATTATGTTTTGACAAATCACGGTGTTGAATTCCGCCATTATCGAGTGACATAGGCAATGGCGAGTTCTATTTACAGTTTTTCTTATCATCTATTTGACTCAAGTAAATTTTTTTTGTACGTTACGGAATTTGAACCTGCGCCCTCTTGGAATCCGTCCAAGTCGTTCCTATCGAATTAACACTTTAAAGAGGCTTAGATTAGTTCTTAATATTTCAACAACTTGTTAGTGATTTATGACAAAAAAAATAACATCCAAATACTAAAGCTTTCTAAATATAAAAAAAAAATAAAATTAAATACTTATGAAAAATATCATTTAAAAATAATTTTAGTAAAAGTGTGAATTTTTATAGTATTTTATATCATTATAAATGTAGAAGGTTGTACAAAAAATTGTAATCCGCCATCTTGTTGTGGCGGCCATTTTGAATTAATGACAACACTGATCAATTTAATCTCAATCGACCATTGGGAAGGAAGTATATAATGTAATATTGAATTTTCAAACATAAATCCTAAATAAAAGCTTGTAAAAAACATGGCAATTTTAGTAAAATGGCATAGCAAATCGTAATTGGAAAAAGTCAAATTCAAAATTCGTTATTTCCTTCACACTTCACATAACTATAATTTCGATTTTTTCATATACTTCTAACATTAATATTGTAACAATCAATTTATTTCCTGAGAAATAAATATATTTAGTAAATATTTTCCGCAAACCTCTTATTGTTGCCAAACAAAGGAAATACATCTATTGTCTTTCCAGATTCATTGTAAGAATCATATGTGATTCTTTTTATAGTTTTTAAACCACTTTTGAG
>DWMZ01002247.1:0-14467 GCA_018249855.1 Eueides tales michaeli | reverse complement strand
AGTAAGAAAAATGTTTATAATGATTATTTATGTATGTGGCTGTAATATTGCAAGAACTTATTTGTAAATTCTTTCAGCATTAGGGTTGTCGAGGTGCAGTGCCACAAGCGCGGGACTGTAACCTCAATTTCCACTCTAAGAAATAAACTATGTAATATTGCCAAATGAAATATTTAATTCATTATATAATTCATTTCATTCTTCTTCGGTTCTTTCGGTAATGTTAATGTTATGTATTTCGGTATGTTTTCATTCTCTGGTAGCAAGACAATGGGCGGCGTTGAGTTCCGCCACCAACTAAATTCAGCGGAAAGTGAAGAACGAAATGGAGTGTATTAAGATCCCAAGTTGCCTCTGCATACCCAGTTATTTGCGGGATACAACTTGAAACTGAAATAGAAATGTATGTGTAATGTGTATACCTTTAGACAGTCAGATTTATTTAACTATACCGCAATAGCCTCAACGCTACCTCTTCATTGCTAGACATTTGAGTCATTGTACAAATGTAAATATTTGCTATACATGGAATATAGCGTGAAATTAAAAAAAATAAAACTCAAAATAAAGTACAAACACAAACACAATTTGTCAAAGAAAATTCTACCTACAAGCTGGCCACTGGCCTGTGACGTCTAACAGATAGGGTAAAACTTGGAAATAGCTCATTTAAAATACAGCACTACACGTCTAAGCACGGAAGCGCAGTGTAAAGAGTTTCTTTCACGCTTTTTACACCCGCTACTAGTAGAATGTACACTGACTGGTATTGTTGGTATAAAAGATTTTAATCTTAGGTTTAAAATTGCTATCTCTAAGAAGTTTCCGGTTAGTTTTTTAAGATTTTCCGCTTATATTTTACGTTTTATTACACTAAGCTTTCAAAGGGTACTAGTTTATAAAACATTATGTTATTCTATACAAATTTGCTTTATGTTCAGTAAAATTCATCGACATATTATTTTCAATAATGCTTTAGATATTCGTTCTGTATGATCATTGATAACTTCTAGATTTAAAAGTCTTTAAAAAGTAAACAAAAATCTTGAAACAGCTGAACATATATTTATGATTCAACTTTTAGAAAAATTTCGATCGTTTCATCCGTTTGAGAGCTATGATGTCACAGACAGAGCTAAAAACTTTATGAATGGACTTTATTTGACTCAATATGATCGGAAAAGTTTAGATTTTCTAAATAGCCTCACATTATAAGTGACATTATTTAGATATTTAGTTGCTACCCGCAATGAACATAAGCCTCAAGGTAATTTTTAGGTTTTTAATCGTTTAATTACTTAAGTATTAGAAATATTGAACAAATAAATATTTCTTTGTGTAATATGTTGGCAAGTTTTTCTCTCAGGGGCCAATTTAGACAGACCTGAAACATTACTGGTGCAATGCCTAGTCAAAATGCTGACCACGTTTAATAACTTTTGATAAGACGGCATCTTAATATTTCTTATAGTTTAGCTGGACTGTTAAGGTTGTTCATGGGATCTTCTATATCTTCGATTTCAATATTTTAACACAAATCAAATATGGTCTATGTACTGCCCAGACCAAATAGATATGCAACAAAAAAAATCAATGAAATCCAGTCCAGTAGCTTAGAAGATATGCTGGTACAAACGAACAGACAGACAATAATACTTAAAAGTGTAGATTTGTGTTCTATTAGTTATTTTTTGTTTTTTTCGTAAATAGATTCAATGTACAGACACGACTTTTTTCTGTTTTATTATAATATAGATTACCATATGACGGAGATAAGAACATTATGTTATATATGCTTACTTGAATACTATAATTGTCTTATTCTATTCTTCTTTTTAATATCCTTATTTCAAGAAAATTACTCACCTACCCAGCTTCATGCTGTATCCCGGACATGGCAGGGTAGGCAGAGGGAATTTGGGAACCTCGTATTAAGACACTCCGTTCCACTTTCGTTCCTTACTTTTCGACGAATTTGAGGCAACGCCGCTTTTTTGCATTATAACTAGAGCGAAAAAATGAAACATTAAACATTAAGTATTATAAGTTTCACTTCTCCGGCTGTACGGTGCCACAGGCAGACTGAGTAATTTTTGAAGTTCTACTTCTTTAGGTCCGTTATGAAAAAAATATGAGAGTGAATTTTTAAGATTGGTCACACAAAAATTACAGTACGAAGTTGCTGCTGTTGCAGTCGTATGAAGTTACAGCGGTCACCTCTGTTCACTGTTTTCATTTTTAAATATTAGTAAAACAATTGTGCTTATAGACTTTTTCAAGTGTTCCACTATAATTAAAGTTATCTATCCGTATGTATTATTTATTGATATAAATTAAAATATTATTATTTAACATATTGAATAATAAATATTATTAAATTGTTAATGTTCAATATTTAATTGGTTATTCAGTACTTTTAAAGTAAATAAAAAAATAATAATAATAAATTCAATTTGAATTCATTGAATTTCAGTATATTGTACTATTATTTTTATGGTATAGACAAGGCAAACGAGCGTAAGGGTCACCTGATGTTGAGTGATCAACGTCTCCCACGGCCCCGTGTACCAGGGGAGCTACAGGTGCGTTGCGGGCCTTTTAGGTGGAGGTAAACGCGCTTTTTGAAGGTACCCATGTTGTATCGACTTGGAAATACTGCCGCTGGTAGGTCCACAGAAGTGTGGCGCGTGGAAGAAAATTCCTACGAAACTGCACAGTAGTAGTGCCACGTGTCCAGATGATGTGGAAGGTATTTTAGTTTGTGACGTACTGCATACAATTAAAAATTATTTTTTTAATGATGCCAAAGAAGTATAACTTCTCACGCGCGTACCTACATAAGTTCACGCATTTAATTTTTTTTAATAGCGTTGGTTTAGAGCTATGGTTAAAGTATATTTTATGAAAGCCAAACTAGGAGCTTAAGTGGCATTTTTATTATGACTAGAGGTCGCCCAGTGGTCGAAATTCGACTATAAGAAATTTAAATTTTAAGGAACTTAATTACATTATTAAAATATAATATTCAAACATTAATAATATTATACAGTTAAAGTAAACTACTATGACCACAGATTTGTATTTCAAGGTTGTTATTTTTTTTTAATAAATTATATGAAATTAAAATGCAGTAAAATAAAGAATACCTATTTAAAAAAAGATTTATTGATACAAAAAATGCTATAAGATGATGTAAACCAAAAAAATCACGCATTAAAAAATGCTATCCAGTTAGAGCATTTTTATTGCATATTGCAATAATTTAATTTAGTTTCGCTCTACTTCTTATGAAAAATTTCGTTTCCTTGAGTGGGGATCGAAACCACAACCTGTCGTACTCACAGACACGCTTGTCCCGGTGTGCCACGACAGCATTCACTTTAATTTATCGCGATTTACTTTAATGAGCATACAAATATCTTTATTTTGATTTTTAATTCACTCAATGAGCATACAAATACCTTTATTTTCATTTTTTACAATAACCCTCCTTGCAATGAATGACCGTACAAAAGGATTACATTCCTATTCCAGAGAAATTTCACGCATTATATTGTCTTTACATATCTGATTACACCGCCATTCTTGTAATTTATAATTAATAGCAGTGTCAACATTATTAAAACATATTTGTGCATAGCATGGTGAGCGACCATATGCAGCAGTCATTGGACATGATCTGATAAAAAGCATCATGTATTTTGAAATCACGCACTCCACTTGTAACTGCCTCAGAAACTTTGGTTTCTGAGCTAACAGTAGCTAACCATTAATTACATTTCCTAATATTGTCATAATATTTTTTTAGCTTACTTTTTATTAAAGGTTCATTTGAAGTATATACAATATACAATCATCATACAATGATTTAAAATATTTATTTTGACTTAAGAGTGATAAGTAATATTTCTTTATACTTGACAAAGTGAAGTGAATGCAGCTCTGCCGCTTAATGTTACTTCAGATTCATTACAAATCAATTTATTACGAAATCTGTATTCTTAATCCATTAATCCACAATCATAATTTAAAAATACATTTAGAATTAGACATTTAGTGCACATTTAAATGTATCACTCAAAACCACATTACTATCGACTAAAGGAGAACTATTCTTTCTTCTAAGAGAAATATTCTTTCTTCTTTGTTTCTCACTCCGATCCTTTAATATTCTATGTCGAGGCATAATTAAAATTTTTTCATTAATTTATTCAAATGAAGAAGAGAAAAAAAATGGATTAACCTCCGCAATACAAAATACAAAACCAGCAAAAACAGATATGATATGTACATTTATTACATATTTACATTTGTTACCTGTATGATGATGTTCTTAATTCAGATTACTACAGATCTATCGTTAATTATAGAATGAAAATTCGTGCACATATACTTATCTCTCAATATTACTTATTTATCCTGTATAGGTATAATAGCATATGAAATTAATGAAATCGAAAAAAGGGAGACTTTATTAGCCACCGCATTAATTAAAACTGCAATAATTGCTTTGAACAATATATTTTTTACCTTATATTGGTAATGCAGATTGCTGCTGCAGGACTTTTTTATGCACATAATGATATTTCTTGTCCATTTAATTATTGCTACCTAAGTATATTAATAAATTTGTATAATCGAGCAGTGTTGTACGTTGTATATTTTATATTAAATAGGACAAATAAAACTTTTGAACTTTTCTCCTCCATATTTTAGACATTCAATAAGACCACAGTAAACAAATAAAAAAGTACTCTATGTCTATATAAAAATTGAAAAATTAAAGAAAAAAATTGACCACAGAGTATGTATGTGTGTAACAAATATTTGTGACATGAATTTGTATAAGCGATTATTGCACGTAATATTTTTTTATATTTAATGGTAAAACTTTTTTGTTTGATTTTCAGTAAGACCACAATAAACATGTTAAACAGTAATTTATCTATGTCAGTACTATTTGTCTATGGACAAAATAAACAGTTTGACAACCGAGATTGTATGCGTGTATAAATACTTGTATATGTGTGTCTCGAATGCACGGTAGTGTGTGTAGTATTTTATTTATTGATTTAATGTACTTTTATAAGCATTGTTATAATAAAATATTAGCGTATAATAAAATATTATAACCTAAGTTTTTGCTTTATGTATAAATATATAGATAAGGTAAGGGCGCCCTAGAAAAAGGTGGATAGATGATATAAAAGCGATAGCAGGAAGTGAATGGAAAAAGAAAGCTAAAGACAGAGAGACCTGGAACAAGCTGGAGGAGGCCTATACCCGGGAGGAAGCCTATAAAAGGAGGTGGAGAAAATGACAGTAACATCGTCTTAAAAGAAAGTATTTAAAAGAAAGTATTTAAAAGAAATAATTTACCGTAATAATATTTGAAACTGAAATTTAGATGAGTATTGGAATGGTTGATATATATTTAATTAATATAACTAATCATTTTAAGTTAATTCAATTCAATTTTAATTTAACTCAATTTAATTTAGTTTAATTTAATTCAATTATTTTTTTAAATTCATTCGAATTTAATTTATCTATTTTAATTCATTTTGAATTTTAAACTTTGTCTAATTTTATTTTATATAAATTTATTTTATTTTATTTAATGTATCATCAAAAATGCATGCAACTTTATTTTTATTATATTATATAGATAAGGTAGAAACTTTTTGGGCCGGGGTTTTTTTATAAAAATATATATTTATTATTTTTATTGTTTTTAGCTTTAACCGTAACCAAAACCACGGGTATTTTCGTCGTGTGCTGTCATTAACTACTTTATAATCATATGCATTGTTATTAAAATATTCTTAATAATTATTTATAATTTTACATTAGTAGAGCTCTTTAGAAATCAATAGACTACTGCAAACGCGATAGTCATAGATACGATTTCACTCTGGTAAATTAATTCTGAAACTAAAAAAAAGTTATTTGCAAATTTAAATGAATCAATCAATATCAATAGTCATATCTGTAAAGAATCACGCCATATATAACAAGTGAGATATGGCTGTAACTTTTCTAGACTGTCAATTGTTCAAAATCTGCTACAAAACGTCACTAAGACTGCTTGGTGTTCGATTTGTTTAACTATAGTTAGAGATTCAATATAAATAAAAGTAATTGTTTTTAATCCTTAAATTCTTAGTATCTTTTTATACTGTAACATAAATTTTGTTTTTAAATGGCGATTCTTTCTAAGAAGTAATCTATAATTTTAATTATTATAGCTTAAGCTTTCGTGAAAGATTGAACATATTTATTATAAATTTTGCACACACTACTAAATAAGTCCTTAGAATATTTTTATCCTAACAAATGACGTATCTAACGACTGTCAATTTATGCCAGCCTGCATTTTTTATATTTCTATTGAGACCCAGCTCATTTGGTTAAAGAAGAAGATGCTAACCGTCAATTTCATAAGAATCCTACCAAGACTTTCCTTTTTCTACTACAAGAAATCATTTGAATGGACAATTTCTTATCGACTTAATCAGAAATAATAACAATAGTGATATAATCCTAAAAGTAATCTATTTCACTACAAGAAAACACATTTAAAAATAATATATTTTGCACTAGAATCTGTTACATTGAGAAATAAATTGACATTAAGTTGAACAAAAATTTATTTTTTAATTATTGAACCAATAAATAATTAAAGCATAATATTAGCTGGTGCCATGATAACGCAGTGAGCAAGCGTGTGTATTATACGTAACAGTATTAAAATGTGCTTTTTATGTAATCCATTGACACTAAGCATTGACAACGTGTATGTGTGTGTTATTTTTTTAACTGTTCTTTATTTAAAATTAAATATTTACTTTTTAGTTACTTTTTCGCAATTTTTTTTTATTTATCTTTCGTGTCATTGCATTATTATCGGCCCTCGAAAAGTGTTCGAATTAATCTGACCCTTTTAATATAAACCGAAAATGTTTTTAAAAACTTACACAAAATGCCACAAAATTTGGCGAATTTTGTGAGGCACGGAAGTATAATCTTAACGAGAACGTAGTATCTTAACACTAGATTCCCAATTTCGCTCTGCCCTAGTCTGCCATTTGCGAAATACAGTATGAAGCTTATCATACGATCTATTTACGATTTAACATTTATCATAAGAAACAAAGCTAATAAACAAGCTGTAATCAACCTTTAAAAAACTAAAGTGTATAAAAGAAATATTTATACAAATTCAACACTTTATGCCTCGCATAGGTGGAATGAAAACAATTTTATATAATAATTTGTTGAGGTAATAAAAAGCTTATACATACACAGAGTATAAAATTCACTCGCACTCAAATTCAATTGATCAGTGGGCAATTTATAAATTTTCATTTTTACCCCACAATGACGCTTTGTTTAAACTTTCTATTTGTGCTATACAAGCCCTTACACAATGTTAACAGTTTTATAGTCAGCACTTTTTGCTGTTTATAGAAAGCAGTTTTAGCTTTTTGCTGCTGTTAATTTTAATATACTATTAATTTATTTACTAAGCACAGTATTAATTTCCTCCATTTAACACTAGGTCCTCACAGCTTAATCTGCTAAACTCGGGTTTTCACAATACGCCTCAATAATTTGTCAGAAACTAGTACTGAATGTTTTTGAATAAGGGAATATATTAATCCTATTTTCCCAAGTTTTCCCCGTGTACCTTTCTATGTTTGGAATATAGCGTAAAGTGTAAGCGTGAGCTTAAAGAAACATAATTTAAATTCATATTAAAGTGAAGTTACAAGCGTCATATTTTGAACGTCTAAGAATTTCCAACGCTACACTACACTAAAGTTACTACCTCAAACCTGAGAAAAATTGGCGCAAGAAATTAAGTAAGACATGTATTTTTTTAATCATCATATTATTTGTAAGTGACATTGATACATTTGTAATAAAGTAAATTGCCTGGAGTAAATATTTTATTACCAAAGAGTGTTATCATTTACAAAATAATTAATTTGGGAATAAATAACCTTTAATGTACAAGTATCTTTTTAAAATTGTCGTATGTTTTCTGGGATCTTATTGTAAAAGCATTTTCCTAAAAATGAATTTACGGACTCAATGCAATCGAGTTAATTATTAGAGAGATAATAATTTAATGCATATAGCATTTACTTTATACTTATTTCTAGTATTAATATTATGTATATCACCGATTTTGGTAAGATCATTAATATATATCGATTCCCCCGCGTGACGAACGCGCAATCTTTACATGTACAGTGTCTGACTCGCCCACTACGCCGCAATAATACAATTTTATCACATATCAATAATACAATTTAATACAATTTTATCACATTTCTTTAAAATAATATTGAAAAATAAAGAACTCCATAGGGAAACATAGATCTGATGGCTTCTATGTATGTATATCCTATAATGTATACTGTTTACGGTTACACCGCATAGCCACCGCCGATAGTCGTTCTGCTACTATCGAACTAAGAGCCTTTGAACATTTAATGGCGTTGGGTGTTTTTTTAGAGTAAACTGTTTTGGTATATATTCTTTATAAAAAATATAGGTTGGACCTTAGAAATGACAGTAGGTGATAGTATATCTTTGTATTATATTGAAATTTATATTTTATATATCTATATAAAAGTAAAAATAATTAATTTCTAAATATTTTTAGTCTTGTAGTTTCTATAGTACCTACATATATGTATATTCATATACTTTAATTTCAAAACAAATTTATATAAAAATAAAAAAGTATAATTTAAGAAGTATTTAAACACTTATAAAAAAAATTCGCAAATATAAGTTTATATTCAAAATAAATTACACATTAATTTCCATTTTTCCTTACTCTTTTACCATGTGGGACTGCAAAAGGCTCTCAGTACAACTCGAAGATCTCTCATTGCTTCCACTCTTCAGATGTGAGTATTGGGAGCATAAAATACAAATGTATCCAAAAGTAATTGTAAATTTAAAAATGTATATTCCTATTTGTGTATATTTTAGTCTCACGTGATGGTAGTTTTCCTTGCAATCTTTGCAAAATAATTATTTTGTATTTTAATTAGTATATTGCGTGAGAAACTCAATCTAATGCTTCAAGAATTGGTCGGATAGTGGAGAATAGAAATGTTCTAATAAAAACAAAGTGTTTGAACACTAGGTTTGCAAATTCCCGCAGCGTACCTTCTATATGAGTGATACAGCATGAAGCTAACAAAAATTATTGCAATGCAAAACCTTTTACTATTATTCGGAATTAAATTAGATAAATTCTTATTGGCCCTAAATATATTTTGCTTGAGGTCGTTGCAATGCAGTAGGACCACTTTTTATAAAATAGATTGATAGCGCATTCAATAACTATTAAAGGAAATTAAAAATACTATTTTTTCTCGATAGTGATAATGCGACTTTGAATTCCGCCTCTCAGTAAATGTCTGTAGTTAAAAAGGAAAAAGCAAAGAAACGTATCCTTGATACTTAATTCTTTATTTATAACTTATATACGCAATAAAGTAAAAAAAAAACATTCTATCGCTTCATATGTATGAAATCTCAGACTCTCTACGTACATACATACCCATAGATTATTACTAGGTCAGTTAGGCGAATGTTATTCGACTTGGAAAAATTAATAAATTTTCCTATATTATTTTACCTAGGGTTACAATATGTGAAGAAAAATTTATTACAAAGATGTTTTGGCTATAAAGATTACTTATGACTTTGATTGATGTTTCGTTTTAGTTTTTAGCTTTCAGATTTATTGGACTAAGATAATGTTAATGACTTATCAATACATTCTTATTTAATTGTGTGTTTTATTTATTATTTTAATTTTATGTTAATTGGTAAATTAAATTTGTAACAAACTGAGAAACATTTATATTTCATGTAATATTATAATAAATTTAACAAAGGGACCTGTACCACATATACTCGTAATTACTGTGCTACGAAGCCGTTAGTATGTATATGCAATAGAGTTTTAACAGTAAAAAGTTGTATTTTTAATCTTAAAGAGCCCTTGTAAATATTTTTAGAGCTTTTGAGCTTATCGTGATGCAATACACGTTTTTTATTATTGTTTTAAGACGATGAAAGAGAATTGTGACGCTCATTTTGACGATTGGGTAGATAATCGATAATAGTACCTATATACTCAGTTATGCGGGCGGCGTCATATTTAACGTTTATTTAATATAACTAACTTTTATATTCATAAATCATTTAATTATTCAAAGTTTCAAGTGCCAAAATCAACAAAAACTTAAATAGACTTTGTCGAAACTACATCAAACTGTCGATTGTTGAACTTACATTCGCTCTTAAGACGTTTACTTCATTAAATACAGCTCAAGCTTCATTTCTCTTTAAAACTTCTATTGAAATGTACGTGGAGATAAGTACTATGTCATCTATTTAATTTAGTTCGAAGTTTTTGTATATGTAAGATTTTTAATCGTTCAATTAATTAAATAATTTGAGGCCTGTCATAGCGTAGAAACAGTAAACGCATAAGAGTGTAAGTTCGATTCCCGCTCGAGAAAATGAAACACAAAACACACTGTTTTTATTTTACTTCCTTCATACTTTCGTTTTATATATTGTAGTAAAATTCATGTAAATTTCTGATGGTCGTAAAATATCTTAATATTCGTGTAAGCTACGAAGATAATTTGTTAGGCTGAACGCTTTAAAGAATAAAATATAAATCTCATAACGTTCTCAGCAATTTTGCTCAGGAATATAAAATTATTTTTGTACAAAATGCATATTGAAAATTTATCGCTAGATATGAAAACAAGGAAAGAGAATAAAGTAACAAGTAATTAAATAATTTTTTTTTTGAGATTATCTCTGTACCAGTCACTAGGAAAGTAGGCAGAGGAAACTTGGTAACCTAGTGTTAAGACACTCCGTTCCGTTCCCCAATTTTCACCGAATTTGAAACATCGTGTGTTGAATGGCGGAACTCAACGTCGCGATTTGCACTGTTATCAGAGCGAAAATATGAAGTATTAATTAATTTAAAAGTATAAAATATTTCATTTATTAGAGAAGGGTTCGAACCAACAACTTTTCGTATTTACATTCACACTCCACCCCTGCGCCTCGGCAGGACTCAAATTTTTATTTTTTTTGTCATATTATATAATAAATGAAGCCAAATAAATTTACTGTTTCTGATCTTTCAGCTATATTACGGTTAAGTTTTAGAAACATTAATTCTCACAAACATTCACTAGATGCAACCAACATAGGGTGTTACATAATGTCAAAAAAAGATTACTGAACCCCTAAGCGCCGCCACCAAGATATAGAAAAAAAGTGGTAGGTAAGAGAGGCTATTTTGTGGCATAGTACCTGAAGATAATCAATTCAGTTTGTTTCAATTGCGTTCTTCCAACGAAATCAATCTGCAGTATTTTAACTGTTTATAATAGACACTCACTTACTCACTCAGCTTCAAGCTGTATCACGCACACGGCAGGGTAGGCTGAGGGAACTTGGGAACCTAGTGCTAAGACACTCCGTTCCACTTCCTTTCCCCATTTTCCGCCTAAGTTGAAGCATTGCGTGATGTGTGACGGAACTCAACGCCGCGTTTTATCTTGTTACCAGAGCGAAGAAATGAAAACATTACATATGTAAATTGAAAATATGAAATATCTCCTTTCCTCAAGTGGGGATCGAACCCACAACCTGTCGGTTAGTCACACGCTTATACCGCTGCACCACGACAGGCCTCAACAGGCCTCGTTTATAAAATACAGGTTCGTTATTTCTTTAAAGCAAGGTGAAAATGTTACTTTTCTATGAAATAACACAGGCATTTACTCGTATTCCTGAATGCTATTTTAAACAATACTATACTGAAATGTAATGAAATTTATTTTTCGACCGTAACTTATGTAAAATCACTTTTTGGGTCAGATCCATTTCATCAAGCAAACACATCATTGCATCTTTTATAATACCTATTACTTTGCTCATTTTTAAAGCATTAGAGTATATATATTGTTTTAAAAAACTAATGGCATTAGGTATGACATTAATAGACATGGTAAATCATACTGGGCCCAAATGAGAGCGCTGTCGGACTAATATTAGATCGAAACTCATTTACCACTAAAGAGAATGTACGACATTCAAAGTAACATTTGATCCATTGTAGGAAATTACCAAAAATACTATAAGCATATGATTTTTACCTTACTAAAATCTGTAAATATAACGTCTACCTGCTTATGAAAACCAAGACACTCTAATAAGTTTTCAGTGAGATCAACTAAATTAACACATGTTATCTGAGAAGGAACAAAGCCATGTAAAAACATAAATAATTCGCTAACGCTACGAATGACTTCAAATGCCTTTAATTATTATAGTGTTAATCGTTTGTTTTTTTTTTATTTGGATTCAACGGAATGCATAGACAGTGAACAGATAGGTGATTCTAGTATCTTACCAATAATTGATAAAATAAAAATGGGTCTGTAATTTGATATAAGATCAACGCTTTACAATATGTCACTATCCTTGTTTTATTACATACCGTTGGAAATAGATAGAATAGGCAGACAAAATAAAAAAGAGTCGTAGCAGACAAAATAAAAAAAAATTTACGCCGTGTGATTCCGGCTTCGAATAGGATCACCCTGGTACTGATGGTGTCATAAGAGGCGACTAAAGTACGTGTGGGAGAGTCACGTTGTCAGCAATGGCAACACGCATGGGCAAACTCGACCGGATTATTACCACCCCCGGCATTTAAGACCGGCGTTAAGTAGTGGCTTTGGCCACTGCGTTTCGCATTGGGTAATGCCGGGCCCCGGTGCCCGTACACCTTATAGAGCGGCAACACACCTGTAGCGTCTCTGGTGCTACACGGGGCCGTGGGCGGCGGTGATCACTTACCATCAGGTGACCCGTACGCTCGTTTGCCGTGTCTTTTACATAAAAGAAAAAAAAATAGTACGATGCACCGAAATTTATTAATTGTACACATACATATGTGCAAAACGAATAACAAATAGAAAAGTTGTACACTTTTAAATTAGACCAAACAATTTGCCAAAAAATATATAAATATTGAAAAATTTAATTTAATAATTATACTAAAATATATGAAGCATTTAATATAATAAAAATATTGCAATATACAGACAGGAGAGTCTGTAGAGACTACGACGGCACAAGCGTGTAACTGTAAATGACCGGTCACTGATTCTATTTCCCCTCGGTGAAGTTAATTTTTTTAACAACATTTACACACATAAAGATGGAATTATCTTAAAAATTTTTCGAAGGAATAAAAATAATACAGTAACTCCACAAGTATTTTTAGATATTATAAAATTATAATTAATCAATCCAATAAACAATTAAACTGTAAACAAACAATATCTTTAAAATTAAAAATAGACTTTTTTCAATATTGAATTAAATACGTCGATGGAGTTAGTCAAGTTTGGGCGAACAATCTGTGAATGACTGGGAAGTTTGGACAACTTCTCAACTCGCTCGAAAGCTGCACGATTTTCTAAAGAACTTATGTTTCGTGAAGAAATTTTCTTAGTTGATGTTCGTGTTACTGTAACTTAGGAAATTTGTTTATTTTAGGCTGAGGAACCCTGGGAACCTAGGATTAAGACAGTACGTTCGCATTTAGACACTTCAAATCTCCGATTTGCCGAATGCTAAAGACATTGCGCATTGAGCAGCTTTTTACTAGAAAGAAGAGATGAGAATATTAATTATTTCATTTGCTCAAGTAGAATCGAACCTACAAGGCATCGCGTTTCCGCGGCACGTTGTTGCCCCTACGCTACGAATGATTTCAAATGTCATTAATTATTGTAGTGTTAAGCGTTTGTTTTTTGTTTCTAATTTATCTTTATAAGTGTCGGGTAAAGATCAATAAAGATATTTCAACATGTTATAGTGTTTATGTAATATAATTATAATATAGGTTGACAATTTTAAAAAATCTCTTCTTTTTCTATCAAAACAATATAAAGGTAATAAATATAATAACAAGTAATTAAAATCTAACAAAGTATTACTTATGTACTTGACTATATAACATTAAAGATCGATTAATATATATATATATATATATATATATATATATATATATATATATATATATATATATATATATATATATATATATATATATATATATATATATATATATATATATATATATATATTCAACAGCAAACAAACTAATTACTGCATAAGAATTCACTGTTGTGGCGCAGGGGCACAAGCGTGAGACTGTAAACGCAACAGGTGGGATTAATTTCGGACTATATGAAAAAAAATGCAGATTCTTTTATTCTTATTACTTATTATTAGACAAAAAATTTGTTGTTTAACAAAACCCGATGAGACACACAATATGTATATAATACAAAATTGGAACACGTACATACATAATCCATTTGAATTT
>DWMZ01002246.1:0-14467 GCA_018249855.1 Eueides tales michaeli | reverse complement strand
AGAGATAGAGTATATATATATATATATATATATATATATATATATATATATATATATATATATATATATATATATATATATATATATATATATATATATATATGTAGAATGTTTGAAGTTTTATTAATATTTTATATGTGAGTATTAAAAGGGTTATGCAAGAAAACCGTTCATATACGAGTCGAACTCGGTCATCGATGCTCCTTTATAAATTTAATAGGATTGTCCGTCCAAATTTGTATGAAATAAAGTACAAAATTGTAGGGATTTTATTTTATGAAATACCTAAAAATATTAACTTTTACATAACTGTAGGTTCACAGTAATTGACCTATAGGCTTTTGATTATATTAAAAATATATACCTGAGTTTTTGCTATGGATGTTTTATTTTAAATAGAACCAATAGACTTAGCGCTAAGTCACCTGTCACCCCCTTTTTAACCTGCTATGCAGGATGCAACGAATAAATTAAAATACAATTCAATTCAATTTTTTCGTTTCACAACTTATTCCGCACATAGGAGGATAAGCAGATGGAACTTGGGATCCTAGAACTAACACTCTATCATCAGTTGAGTGGTAAAACTTCAACACCGAGTTTGCCTCTGCACCAGAGCAAGAAAATAAAAATATTAACAATTTCATTTCCTCTAATGGAAATCGAACTCACACGTAGTCCTAATTTACAATGGATACAAGTATCCAAATGTCAATACAGGCGGAGGCCTACAAAATTATGTACTGTCATGTTTTTATAACAAAATTGTTGTTGATATTTCATATAAAATAAATTACCAAGAATTTCTTTCATAAATCTATACTAATTATAAAGCTGAGGAGTTATTTTGTTTGTTCACTTGAAAGCGCTAATCTCAGGAAGTACTGGTCCGATTTAAAAAATTCTTTCAGTGTTAGATAATCCATTTATCGAGGAAGGCTTTAGGCTATATATCATCACGATAAGATCAATAGGACCGGAGCACCATACAAAAATGTTTCAAAATCGGGTGATTTTTTTCCTAATTGTAAGTTTCCACTGAATGTGTTGCGTAAACGCTTAAAGTTTCGCTAAAATCATGTATAACAGAATTGTTCTCCTTTAAAAATTCTAAAAAAAGTCCACGACAAGATATGTCTATCTTTTAAAGTTAGCTTTTAATGCTAACCAAATTTGTTCAAAAATAATGCATTATTAGCGAAGATGTTTTTATAAACAACTCTTATCCAAATAAATACGTTATTCATTACATTTAATACGTTATTCATTAAATTTGCATTTAATTTAAAACAATATTGCCATTAACATCATTCGATTTAAATGAATACGGCTACTATCTACTTTTCAAAGCCCTAAGTTATAAGGGTTGAACAAACTTGACATGTTTCCCTTTTTACGGCAAAACAACGTTTGCCGGGTCAGCTAGTTTAACTTTATATAATTACCTACTATCTGTGTACAGGAGAATTTAACCCGCCCTCGCCAGCGTGAGTGATGAGTGTACTTTACTTTACACTTTATAAGAAGTTGAAGTTTTTTGCATTAATAATAATGTTATTCATTTTAAATTAAACGAATTAATCGCGTATATTAGATTTTAAACATTTTTGGACGACGACCCGACGTTTCAAAAAATTTATAGTAGTCTGTGGTTACGGGTAGACTGAGTGTCATTTGGCATAATTATTATAAGCAAATGTAAGGCAATAAATACATTTTTCAGTTTCACATTGTAACCCGCACATGGCAGGATAAGCAGAGGGAACTTAGAAACCTAGTGTTATGACACTTCTTTCCACTCAACATTTTTCGCCGAATTTAAGGTACTACGTTCTGAATGTGGTGGTGGAACTCAACGCCACTCTTTGTCTTGTTACCAGGGCAATGAAATGTAAACATTAAATATTTCATTTCCTCGAGTGAGGATTGAACCTTCAACCTGTTACGTTTACATGTGCCTCTATGCCACGACAGGATGATTCTTATAATACTTTAATCGGAGCATCTTAAGCTCGAGCTGTGAAAATAGATTTATATAAAGACACAATATACTTACTAACCTGTGTTCATGAAATTCTACTAACGAAGATAAATTACTTTTAAAGTAACTGTTAGAAGTGTGGGGTTACTTTTGAAAAGATGTTTGATAATTAACTTTAAATCACAAGTGGTAAAATATCTTTTATAATTCCTGTTATTAACTATATCTTGAGTAAATGCTAGTTGGGGGGTCAATTCCCTTTCAGGATTCTAACGGGTAGTCAACGGGAAGTACAACTAATAAAAAAATGCAGGCTAAATAAAATAAACTATTTACAATCAATATAATAGGAATGAATCATTTTCGTTTACTTCCTCTGGTAATGAGACAAAATGCGACGTTAAAATCCACCACACAACAATGCCTCGAAAATTGTATGTCTCGAAGTAGCAACTTGACGTAAAGGTAGTGCTTTTATCTTTTAAACTTAAAAGTTTTAATCACATTTAAAAAAAAATAGGGGACCAAAATGATGCTTATGATCATGTTCTTGGAATAAAAAATGTTATTGTTTTTATCATTTGTATCACGTCAGGTTTTACACATTTTGTGAAATAACTGAGTTAAACGTTGTATTTTATGTGATCACCGATTTTGAGGCATTGCATGCGGAATTTAACGCCGCGCATTGAATTCTGAAAATAAATAATATATAAAGGTACTGGAAGGTTGAGTTGATGGCTTGTATCTAGTATCAAAGAGAATTCCCTCTGGACTTGCCCGATAAAGTTGAACTAATATTTTTTTCATTTTCTTAATATAAGTGAACCTGCTTGGTTCACATTTCATCAAAATAGCTTTACACTATATTTGTTTTCTTTTTTATTTGTAATATAGAGAAAGAAAGAGTAGTTCTTTTATATACGTATTAACCTTTATAAAAAGGACAAAACATCTTTAGGATTCGCCTAAAATTCTAAATAAAACAATGAAGCCACAATCTTCATAGCTTAAAGTAAATTGAAGGCAAAACAAAACACAGAAACAAATAGAACTAACAAAATAATGAAACAACGCATTTATCTTGTAATTTGGAATATTTTTGTAATAATTCTTTTAAAATTATTAGCGCTCATTTCTTCTATCAATTTCTTTAATATTATTATATGAATTATAATTTTATAGTATTATTTAACTAATTTGCGAGTTGCGAGACAATTCTTGTTGAAGTTTTATGTGGTAGAACTCAATGCCGCGTTTTGTCTTGGCAATGCGGGAAAATAATAACAAATCATTCCCACAGGCTTAAAACCAATACGTTTCCACTTTAACAGAAAGACCACTCTTATACGGATATCATTTTTTATATAGATTAAAATATAGAGAACATTTTTTTAATAATATATTAGATATGCAGATACATACAAATATGAGTATATACGTACGTACGTCCCCGTAATCTCAATCTACAGTGCCTCGTTACAACGCTGGCTTTAACTCGCCTTACGATTATATCGCCTTTAGCCGCAATATCACTTCAATTCAACTTTTTCGTTTCGTCAGTCTTAAGTAATAAGTATTATTATTATTTATATTATATAAGTAATTATTATTATTTATATTATCAAGCATATAAGGACGTATCTTGGTGACAGTATGGCTTTGAGGTCAGAGTGCTCTAACGATCTTTAAAAGGCGCAAATCCATTATGTTTACAATTATATACGTATCAAAAATAAGTAATTTTCTTAACTAAGTGAAAAATATATGTTCACAGTGTTATAAACATTGTTCAAATATTATATATTAAGAAGGTCCTGAGGTAGTCCTTTTTCACATGTCTCGTTACAACGAAGCTCAAGTACAAGTACTCGCACTGTAAGTACATCAATCATTAAACATGCTCTTGTTCTTACCTGCCTTATTCTATTGAAACTTGTATTCGTCAATGTTTATTTTATAGTTTGTTCTTTAGAGTTCTGGTTAACAATGATGTAGAATGTTTGAAGTATAGTAGTATATATAAAGTAGGCATGTATTATTACTATTTTATTCGTACGTTTAGCCGTGTGATTCCGGCTTAGAATAGGATCACCCTGGTACTGATGGTGTCGTAAGAGGCGACTGAAGTACGCGTGGGAGAGTCACGTTGTCAGCAATGGGCAGACTCGACCGTATTATTACCACCCCCGGCATTTAAAACCGGCGTTAACTAGTGGCTTCGGCCACTAGCGTTTCGCATTAGGTAATGCCAGGCCCCGGTGCCCATCCACCTTAAAGATCGGCAACGCTCCTGTAACTCTTCTGGTGTTACACGGGGCCGTGGGCGGCGGTGTTTACTCACCATCAGGTGACCCGTACGCTCGTTTGCATTGTCTTTTCCATAAAAAAAACCTGTAGAATATATCCCATGAACTCAAAATTATGAAATAGAAATTTGGCTCAAAATGAGAACTTACAATACAAATAAAGAACAAAGTCGGAAAAAAATATAACTAGCTTTAACAATTAAGGAATTGTTAATCAGTGCGTTGAGTTCCACCACTCAACATGCAATGCCTCAAAATCGACGCAAATGGGGAGCGCAACGGAGTGTCCTAACATTAGGTTTCCAAGTTGTCTCTACTTACATTGTTGTGTCCGTTATATGTACGTAAAGCTGAAAAAAGTATGGCAGTAGTGTATAAGTATTATGTTAAGAATATAATTAGAACGACTCTCGTTTAAAAAGGTATTTAAAAATTAGTATTATATAATTTTAAATACTTTATTGAACGATAGTCGTTCTTATACTGATGGCCCGAGAGTCGTAATCGTTGTCTCGCATATAACATATGGGTAGCGGTGAAAGACAGCGATCAAGTCAACCTCTTAAAGTAGAAAGAAACACTCGTACGAAATATTAAATAAATGTAATATAATATTACATAACAGTTCGAAATCGATAACGGAACGATCTTATAAGAAGTATTGTATAAGAAGAACATACATACATATATTGTAGATCAAAGAGAGCTTAGGCAAATATTACAATATTGAATGTAGATAACCGCTGCGAACCTGGCGATGGGGTCATAGGAACTGTTATTACGACATTAACTTAGTATGTCAACTAGAGCTGCGGTCTGATATGAATTCACAGCGTAGGGGCCGGGCAGTGTGCTTGTGCTTTCTTCGTTCTTTTTTTTGCAGAACCATACTAAATTCCGCAAATGGCAGGGTAGACAGAGGGAACTTGGGAACCTAGTATTAAGATACTTCGACCCACTTCCGTTTCCCATTTTCCGCCGAATTTAAAGTATTACTTGTTGAGTGGCGAAACTCAACGCCGCGCTTCGCCTAGGGAAGAAATGAAAACATTAAATGTTTAAATTAAAAATATTAAATATTCCTGGAGTAGAAATCCAACCCACGACCTGTATTTTACAGTTACATTCTTGTGTTCCAACTTTAGCTGTCACAACGATAAAAGATACTAACCACTAAACATATCACGAGCCAAAGCGTTATTCTATAAATATATATTTTAAAGGAGTTCGGTAAATAGTTACAGTGACTGATTATTTACTTCTTCACCTTTACTTCATCTTTAACAGTCACAAGTCATTTTCAATTTAATTAACAGAGCTCTTTACATCTAAGAGCAATTACCTACAAACGTTCATCAACGGTTGAAGCAATTAACGAAATATAATTAATATTTATATATAGTATAGCTGACGTTTGATATAAATAAATCGTAATTTATTGAAAAAAAAATTACACTGATTTAATTTATCATTATTACCTTTGGCATTTTTAAAATTTAATAATTAAAAAAATGCTATAAGTAACTGTGCCTAAATATATAAGTAAATAAATAAAAGAGATTTCTTTTATCAGTTAGCAGCAGATAGTCGTTTAGGCAGAGGTAACCTAATGTTATTCCCCAGTTTTCACTTCATTTTTAAGATCAAAGTAGAAATAATTTAGTCACTCGAATGGGAATCAAACTACACTCTACATTGCACCACGACGTCCTTAAACATACATATTGATTTCAAATGTTGATCACTATTAGAATTAAAAATAGCGAGAATTAAATATCTTACTTATATTATTAATGATTAAATACAATTTAAAAAAAAACACCTTTAAACTTGTCCTCAAAGCGTCAAAGGTAACGTCCTCAAGTAACATTTTTACCTGCGACTTAAATGTAACAAGAGAGTAAATAAGTTCCTTCTACAACGCGCGCTTTACAAATTGTACTGCTACGTGACTTATAAGAAACGTGTCGAGGTAAAAAACGATGGGGCCGATATCTCACTACCTTTTTTACACGACACAATTTAAGATGTATACATATGTATGGATGTTTATATATTTTATGTACTTTTCAATTTAATAGATGTGTTTACTTTTCTTACTTTCCTTTCCTTCTTTATATAATTGTAAGTGGAAAAGTCTATCATAATTATGAATTTGATTTCAATTTGGGAAAATGTTTATGTGTATTTGCAAAAATATATGTACAATTTTGCTTACGAAAAAAGCATTATTTAATATTTTCTTTCGGTTAGACACAGTCTCCAGTAACGTATTTAGACAATAGGAACGTTACATTTTTCAGCTTCACGTACAACGTACAGCTCCCAAGTTCTCTCTGCCTAGCAGTATAGGTAACGGGAACTTAGGAACTTGTTAAGGCATTCCGTTTCCATTAAGACATTTTTGTTCCCCAATTTCGGGCAAAAGGCAATGCGTGTTAAATGGTGATGTGAAAACTCAACTCGCCGAAATGATAGTATTGAGAATTTAGTATCTTATATCTACAGAGCAATAACAAGTATATAAAAAATATATAATTTTCATTTTCAAAGCTAGTACGTTCAATAATTATATCAAAATGTTAAATACAAATAATATACATATATAATATAACAGAATTTTCAAAGCGATAGCCAAATCCGATGTTGTATTAAAATAATTGATTGATGCTCTCAAAGATCAACTCATCAATCATCAC
Organism: Eueides tales michaeli; assembly: GCA_018249855.1. Taxonomy (NCBI): domain Eukaryota; kingdom Metazoa; phylum Arthropoda; class Insecta; order Lepidoptera; family Nymphalidae; genus Eueides; species Eueides tales. The sequence continues at coordinate 7,478 of DWMZ01002246.1, read as the reverse complement.
CGTCACTGGGCAGTCGGCAATAGCTATGTACGTAGTTTAACAATGTTATGGCGCAATTCACCGCATATACTATAGTAATAGTATACGCGGTGAATTGCGCCAATAATTTTATTAGAACCAAATTTAATGTTATTTTATTCGAAATATATATTATATTTTTTAAGAAATTCTCTTAAAAAAATATTTTTCCAAAAATTGTGGAGAATGAGAAGAGAGGGAGAATGCAGTGTAATAACTTCCTTCTGCAGGTTCCTTCTGCCTCCCCTGCGGGAAACATGTAAAGCTTAAAAAAGCATTCACAACTTAACCGCTCTAACTTATTAACTAAATATAGCAACGCCAACGCGCTCTCATTTCCAATGCTAATTTTCTATCGCGGCTCATTACTCATTACTGGAAATTTCCTTTGAAATAGATTTTACATTTGCATTTCGATAAAGCATTTGTGATGACGATATCTATTTATGAAGATAATGTATAATTGTTGCTAGTGTGACTGTAAATGAGATACGTTGAGGGTTTGAAGCCCACTTGAGGAAATTAAATATTTTTATTTTAATATTGTTTCACTCAGGTAACGATGTCTCCATAGTTCAAAAGAATCTGTCGAACAGAATGTCTTCACTTCCTGCACCATCTTGGTTTATGTATAGTGTATTTTTATCTTTTTCCTTAATAAATTTTAAAATAGTAGAGTATATTTACATTTATTTATATTTGTAGGTACTCGTTTTATACTATACGAATATTTACTTAATATTATATTTTATTACTTAAATATAGTAATTCATTGATTATTTTAAAAAGAGACCATAGATCTTGACAAACGTCCTCAAGTAACATTTTTACCTGCGAACTTAAATGTAACAAGAGAATAAATAATTTCCTTCTACAACGCGCGCTTTACAAATTGTACTGCTACGTGACTTATAAGAAACGTGTAAAGGTAAAACACGATGGGGCCGATATCTTTGCATCTTTATTACACGACACTATTTAAGATGTATACATATGAATTGACGTTTATATATTTTATTTACTTTTCAATTGAATAGAATTATTTACTTTTCTTACTTTCCTTTTCTTCTTTATATAGTTGTAAGTGGAAAAGTCTATGATAGTTATGAATTGGATTCCAATTTGGAAAAATGTTTATGTGTATTTGCAATAATATATGTACAATTTTGCTTAGGAAAAAAGCATTATTTAATAATTTCTTTTGGTTAGACACAGTCAATTACTTAAATATAGTAATTCATTGATTATTTTACTTTGGTTAAATATAATGATATGCACTAAACAAATCACAATTATATTTTTTGTATTTTTTAGTATTATTTCCATAAAATCAGTTCCTGAGATTAGCCCACCACCACCACCAACAGAAACGTAGACAAAAGTTTTGATGTCGTTTAAATATTCTAATTCTATGTAAATACGTAACGATATGTATTATCACTGTACAAACCGTTTATAGCATTATGTCTGAATCGATTGCGCCCGGAAATATAAACGGACGGAAAGACTGTCGTTTAAAGTAAACATGATACATGCAAGTTAGTGACCGGTAGGAGCATTACGTAACTATATATTTGTATTATTGAACTCAAGTTCAAGCGTTTTTACTGTCTCAAAAATATTTTAGTTAAAATCTACCTCGAGCTGTTTATATTTTATTTAGTGTTTTTGGCTCTAGCCAAGTAAAGCATGGCTTTGAGTATCACCGTCTTTGGAACGTTATATTTATAATATGCATCATTCTACATATAAATAATATGTAATTAAATATCATAGCATAGCTTATGGCCACCTTGAGTCGTTGAGTAGAATGTTTTACGTGTGGTCACATTTTTCCCCCAGATGGAATCAAACTTACATGAACCTTACGTTTACGGCGGACACACCACCACGACCGCCTTAACTTAATATTTTTGTAGCTTCACACTGTATTCCGTACATAGCAGGGTAGCAGAAGAAATAGACATTTTATAAATTAATCATAAATATACTGACATATAATCTACTGAAAAAAATAAACTACGACACAAAACAAAATATTTAGTTAAAATATTATCGTATAATATTTATTGGGGCGTCAGCTGTCAAAGCTTGGGTTATCAGCTGGTGATTGATCTCGTTGTTTCAACCAGACCCAATGTAGTGGAAGCGATTAATTTGAGATCATTTTTATTCATTTCACCGTTGAAATGTTGTTTTATTTAAAAAGTGAACATCTGTCCTAGCGCAGCGAAACAAGCGCGCGTAAACACGACAGTAGTCAAAGCACGACGTTGCGTTCTTAATTTCATTTACTTATTTAAATAATATTTTATAATGTTTTTGTTACGGGTAATGCTGTTCTGCCACAAGATTTTTCTTTTTTTTTTTCAATTAATATTTATATAACTACTGCTAGTTTCCTCTAAAGTCGCAGTGCTTCGTATTTTATTAATATGCCTATACTCATTACGATAAACAAAACAACAAACTCAGTGCAACGTCTAAACATGAAAATTGTGTGTTCAATTCCTAATTTCAGTTCTGGTTATATCACGTTCGATAGCAAGGAGATGATAGCGATATGTCTGTATTTAATTTTTCAACGTTTTAAATGAAGAATAACTTTTACTAACTCTAAGTCTCATACATAGATAGTACCTAACTAACAATTATCTCTTGGGAACAAAAGTTCTCTTCTAATTGTAATATGTACCGTCTGAACAAACCTGACAACTCAGACAGTCGTGGCGCAGCGCAGAGCAGCGTGTGACTGGAAGCGGTACAGTCGTCAGTTTAATTGTAACTCGGGGGAATTAATAATTTAATATTTTCGTTCTTCCACCTCGCAACAAGATAACGTACAGCGTTGAGTTCCGCCACTCAACAGCCAATGCGTCCTGACTTTGGCGAAAATTGGATAATGTAATGTAATTAGTTCAGTATTTTAACACTTAATACTTATACTTAACACTGGGATGCTGAAAAAGGAATCAAATATCAAATACAAAATAAATACAGTATGAATAACCAATGATTATCCTCGCACGGTAAAAATCTTAGATGAATGCGCTAATATGTAATCACAATATGACCTAGATAGGTCTAAGCGTCGATAGTAATGTTGTAGTACAACATTTCGTGCGAGGTACGATGTTAAGACTTTCTTTATGTGCCAATATTAGTACTTAATATTTTATGCATTTCTTTTTTAAACCTTAGGATTTATGAATTAAGTCGTAAAGTATTGTAATTAAATTTAATTATTGTGATTTTTAATTTTAACTACATGTGTAGAAAAAGATTAATTCTAGTGTAATAATATTATTATTAGATGGTACGAGTATATACCAGCCGTAATTGTTTGGTGTTTTCAAAAACAAATATGGCAATTATACAAAGGCTTCACATATTTAAATCTCAAAGAGCTCAAAGAAGTTTATTGTTATATCTAAACTCTACAAGGTTAAGGTGAAATTCTAGGACAAAAATAAATTAGTTAACTACTATAACTATATAATAGTGTCGTACTTTTTATAAAGATCGTCAACTGTGGATGCGGTTGTGAGGTCATTTTCAACTTGGAAGAATTCATTATTTTACTACGCCACTCTTTTAGACAGAGTCTAGTTTAGAGTTACACAAGTCAATATTTAATGTCTTAAGAATGTACAACGGTGCGTGAAAACGAAGCATCCTACACAAATTGTCTGTCTGATGGTTTGAGGGTAACCATATCGTATCGACCTGAAACCACTGCCGCAGGTAGGCCACTCCACAGTTACATGGCGTGGAAGGACGTTCCTACGAAACTGCACAGTAGTAGATTGCCACGTGTCCAGATGGTGAGGATAATATTTAAGCTTGTGATGTACTGTGAGGTTTGAAAATGATAAGATCAAATTTTGATTCAAAGACTGTCTTCTATATTTAAAGAAACTATATTTTGCATAAACCTAACTAAATTGAACTCATTTACTTAAGACTAGAATAATAAATACTTACAAAAAATGTTAAATTGTTGGATGAGGCGCATCATGATGCAATAGAAATGACGAAATTAAATACTTATTATTTTCATTTCTTCGCCGTGGCTACAAAGCAACACACAGCATTTTGCCACTCCACACGCAATGCCTCAAATTTAAAGGAAAGGGGGAAGTGAAAGTATCTTAATAGGAACAGTGAAGAACCAATAAGTTCCCTCTGCTTTACCCTGCCATGTGCAGTATACGGGATGAAATTGAAAACAAAAAACGTAATATAATAAAACTAAAATTCGGGTGACGCCGTCGGTTGGGTCACTAGTTAATTCATACAATCAAAAGCAAGAACGGCCAAACTTTGCGTGTGCAATATTCTCAATATTCTATAAAATAATATCTAAAATGTTGTTCTCAGTTCACATTTTGCCTCATCAAATAGCTTCCACAGGGCCGTAGAGTTGATGAAACCAGCCGACCCTCGTGAATTTAGCAGAGCTTTATTAAACCTGGCTGTAAGAGTTTATTTTCTGTAAAATTATAGGCAGACTGTCGTATTGCAGAATCGTGCGACTGTAATTACGACGGTTGTTGGTTTGATTCTAAGTCGAGGGCATGTTGAAACGAAATGAAGCGCAGCGTTGAGTTCTGTCTGTATCTACGAAATTACAAAACAGAGTATCGTAGGCTTTCTTTGCTAAAAGTTTTGAAGACATTGTCTCCACTTTCGAGGCACTGTGCGCTTACAGGCGTAAATATAAATGACATATTTAAACAATTAAATATAAATAATATATTTCATGAAATAAATATAAATGATATATTTAATAAATACTCAAAAGGGAATCGAACCCACAATTTGTCGTGTTTACAGTCGCACGGTTGTGCCTCTCCGCTACGACAGCCTTCGATACTCTCATAATAACGTTATTATGTAACTTACGTTAAGAATATGTCACAGATACAATAACGATCGATAATAATATCCACGATCCATAATAATATTACTGTGGTTTAATATAAAGTTAACTATCAATTGTAAACTAAGTTAATTACAATGCATTGCGATACACGACTCTGTTAAGCGAGTTTAATTATTTATCGATACAATAATTCGGTTATTATCAACCTGTTACATTTTCAGCTTCTTTAGAACTGATATAATGGTGATGATATGAAATCGTTTTGTTTATATAAATTAAATATAGAAGATAACATTAATGAACCAAAGTTGGTTCATTAATGTTGTATAAAAGTTTTTTTATATTAAAGTTTTTTTATATTTTATATTAAAGTTGTATAAAGCTTTTTGGGATGGATTTTACGATTGTCTATAATCATAAGGCAGTCGTGGTGTAGCGGGTAAGGGTTTTTTTTTCAGCTTCACGCTAAAACTTAGAATTTACTTTTATATTAACTAAAATATTGTAGGTAGCAATCAACGGCGTATCAATGGCGGGCCTTGTCCAAAAGTTATTTACTTATTATGGAAAATAGATGGAAAATATATTGCCCCCAAGATGATTACACAATTTTAAGAAATTAATTTAGGACGTGGATCTTTTACTTCTGTTATTATTAATTTTTAGCTTCACTCTGTATCACGCACATAGCACGTCGCTGATCGAGTGGGGATCAAACCCACAACCACTTGTGCCCAATTTTATGAGAAATTTAATATAATTTTAAAAATGTAATATAGTGTAAAACTAAGAAGATAAGTAAAAATATTTGCAGTACAATAAGAAATCCTGCTTGTTCACCGCAGGGCGCACGTGTTACCAAGAAACGGTTTAATCAAGAGAGTAATCGCTGTTATAAAAAAGAATCTGCTGCTAAATGACTACATTCAAAATTAGCTTCATTTTGCTTTAGAAATTCTTTACGAAGATATTTTTTTATTTTATTTTAGGTACGATAGATTTTTTGCATTGTCACGCTGTATCTCGCATATGTGGTGAGATGAAACTTCGGAACATGTTGTGAAAACATTCGTTTGCCATTTTCCGCATTTGAGAATTATTACTTTATTATTATAGAGATCAAAGAAAAATATTTAATATATTTTTTCGTCGAAAGGATCAAACCCACAATTTATCGTGTTAGGATAGACCTCAGGCCTATAGATTAGTCTTTCTTAAAAAAGGTCTACTGTGTATCATAATTCAAATAAAACCATTTTAAGCGTATGTAACAACAAACGTAGTTTATATAATTATAATATACCTTTACAAATTACAAACAAAAATATTTGTAAATATTGTGGACGTCTTGGCACAACGATAACATACGTAAAAATGGTGTAGATTCCCATACAGGAAAATTAATTATTATTATTTCCTTTATTTGGTTCAAAGACAAAGTACGCCGTTTAGCTCCACTGAAGGCGCAATGTTTAGAAAATTTAACGCAAAGTGGGGAATGTGTATAATGTCACTAAATGACTCATTGACACTAAATTGCCAAGTTCCCTCCACCTATCTTGATTTGTGCGGAATACTACGTGAAGCTACAAAAATATATAATTACGATTTTATCGGTTTTACTGATCTACATTATAGGTCTAAGCTTAAATGAAAGTCTAGTTTGCTTATCGCTGTATGAAAACGCTTATATCAATATCTGCAAGCTGAAGAGGTTATGTGGGGAAAGCGCGTAACAGTAACATAGTAGTATCGTCTGTTTTAAACCAAAATTCTAATTTTACAGTTAAATAGACCTTTCCGTGCTCTGTGACAGCTGAAGCGTTAAATATTACTATATTGAACGATGGTCTAACAAGCCGCTGTTAAATTTGCGTCCAAAACTGTAATATAACGTAATATTTATGATGTACTGGTGACTTTATTGTCTTTTTCATTTAAACTCTAATTCCTATAAAAGATATGCGAGTTTAAGTAACTTATATATTAGTTAAGAATTGTGTTTGATATTGTTTTATCAGCGGTAGAAAATGAGAATATTAGATTTTTAACTACAGGTAATAATAATAGGTTTAAAAAGCCTTAGATTTTCTTTTACACACCGTCCTATAAGAGAATGTTCTATCGAGTTCAAAGGGCAGGTGAGAAAATTGATTATCCCTCAAACGTAACGCTCACAAAGCTTTTTGCTATCACTTCGTGGGATTCCAATTTATTTTCGTTGAGTCTTAATATAAAATGTGTGTTCCTTGGAAATATACCAATAAATTATTAATTAATTAAATTGTTTCTCATTTTTACGGGATACAGTGTGAAGCTATCACGCTGCATCCTGCATTTTAGGTTATCTCGTAGGGCAGACAAAGGCGACTCAGAGTCTGACTGTAAGCGCGAAGGGTATATTCCTCGTTGTAGTGACACTATTAAGTATTGCGAACTGTAAACCAGCTCAAGTTCCGCCTTTCAACATACAATGTCTCAAAGATTTGATTACCACAACCTGTCTTATTTACGAGTACCAGTCGCATGCTTGAGCTCCTGAATTACGACAAGCCTCAAGTTCTAATGTTCTTAA
>DWMZ01002245.1:0-14467 GCA_018249855.1 Eueides tales michaeli | reverse complement strand
TATATATATATATAACTGTTTTCCTAGACAGACCTCAATTCAATTCACATTTTAGTTTTACATATCTTGTTGTATTATTCATATATCTATTTTAAAGTCCTTTAATTTTAAAGAGTAGGTACTAAAAGAGTGTACTACCCACGTGGCTTCGCCTGCTTAAGCTATATTTTTCGTTCTCTGTATGTGTGTGTGTGTCTGTCTGTTACTTAGTAACGAAAGTATTTTATATAATATAGTAAAAAAATACCAATCAACGCAAAATTTAAGCCTACAACAATAATAAAACATAATACTGATTCAAATTATTCTTATGAAAAATTTCAAACGTAAATTGCTTTCAAATTTCCCCAGTTGGCTGTAACGGTGAGACATAAAGGGTCCAGGTTTATTATTTCGCCGTCAAATTTCATACAAAAATTTCCCTCTATAGTAACGTAATCTTAATCTTAAGTACCGTAAAATATAATTAAATTGTATCCTCTGTTCAAAAAACCTTTTTATTTGCCTTTAATCTCATCATTTTGGAGTTGTAATGATTCTTTCTTTTTTTGTATATTTTTTTTAAAAAAATGCTAATCTTATTATTTTGAAATTTATAGGACACTCTCTTTAAACATTAGGCACCATTTAACCAAATACCAAATTACCAAAATCTATTCATATTTGGCTGAACAAACAAGGAACTTACATATTGATATAACCCTCTTTTTGAAATAGATATAAAAAATAAAAATCAAGAACGGAAGTATTTTAATAGAAACAAAGTATCTTAACACTAGGCCCCTAAGTTCCTTCTGACTATTGAAGACAGTAATTAGTGAATGAACATCGCGTTCATTAGACAGAAGTAAGGAAAGTATTCTTGACTTATAATTACGTTGTGTTCTTCATATAAGACTTAGCTTAAGTGTAGTAGTAGAGGTCTACGATGATGCAGAGGCACGAGTATATGATTGTTAAAGCGACAGGTCGTGGGTTTGATTCTCACACGAGAACATGAAATATTTAATATTTTCATTTGCTCGATCTGATATTGAGTGCAAACAAAAATGTAAAGCGCTGTGTAGAGCTTAAAAAATATTTGTAGGCTGATATTGAATCAATTCAATGATATGACTTTATGCTATAGGAGTAAGTCAAATTTAACAGAATAAGTTTGAGGTTATCTTTACTATTACTAGTTTATTTGTACGTAACTTAAAATTAACTGTTAAATTTTAATTCCAAGCTACTTGTATTTCTAAAAATACGAAAATTAAAAAAGAGACATTATTAGCATTTGCTGGAAATATTGAAAATAATAGAGAATTATTTTCAATATTTCTAGCAAATGCTATGCCGAGAATTATTCAAAATATTCATTAACATTTCTTTGATATTATAAATTATATAAAGTTTATCTTAAATAAAGAGTGAACTCACTACAATAATACAATTACTGAGAACTACAATATGTTATCTAAATACATCCCGTATTTATCCCGTTATATTTATCCCGTTATATATAAAACCTAGTGTTAAAACACACAGCTCTTCACTATCCGCCCAATATTTGTAAGCATTTGTTAATGAAAATTATAAATTATCTCGAGACGGAACCTGACTCTTAATAACTGTTGTTTATAAATACACATAATACCTTTACTTCTCATACAATCCAAGACGTGAACTTCAGTATCTCAAGAGAGTACATCAAGATTAGCTTGTCATCTCCAGATACTTCAGCCGCGAGGGAAGTGTCTCATATAATTGAATACTCTCCGCGCTATCTCGTCTACGATACGATATGATATTAATTAAGTCGTGTTAATGAATGTTTGTGAGCTCAGTGGTAGTGTTGTAGAGGAAGTAATGCTTTTTTGGTCTCATACTGTATCTCTCTTACCACAGGGTAAGCAGAAGAACCTTTTGTTCAGACCATCTGTTACTCATATTCGACTAACTTAAATAAGTAATAAATCTCTCTGAATTTGAATTAACATATAATAAATATTAAGTTTAATATACATTTATTTAAAGCCAACATAATTTTAATTAAAAAATATATAAATTTAAACAAAATCTCCAATAGTCCTCGTCCTAACTAAACCACTTACACTAATCTAATTATCGTTCTTTAAACAATATCAATTTACCTTCAATAAAGCTTATACAATTTATTGTAAACTTATAATATATTAACATTTTGTCATATAAAACTAAAGATATAGACTTTACTTGGTTTTGGTAAAATTTTGATTTACATAACATATTTTTAACTAAATTCTCAATAAATATCAATTATAGACCGTTATATACATATATTATATAAAGACATTAATATCATTTTCATTATGCATTATGTGCGCCTGTACAAGGGTAAGCACAACAATGAGTCCTATGACTGAAGGCACCAGGCCAAGAAAATTGAACGGAAAGAAAGAGAACACTATCTTAGAATCTTGCTATTCGTGAAAAAGCGTCAAAATAATATATCATACAAATATTTTGTTAATCGAGTGTCGCCTAAATGTTTTTATAATACATGAATGTAAATAGTCCAATGTAATATATATATATATATATATATATATATATATATATATATATATATATATATATATATATATATATATATATATATATATATATATATATATATATATGTGTTATCTAAATATATCCCCGTTATGTATAAAACCTAGTGTTAAAACACTCGGCTCTTCACTATCCGCCTAATATTTGTAAGCATTTGTTAATGAAAATTATTAATCATCTTGAGACGGAACCTAACTCTTATTAATTGTTGTTTACAAATACACATAATACCTTTACTTCTCATACAATCCAAGACGTGAACTTCAGTATCTCAAGAGAGTACATCAAGATTAGCTTCAGATACTTCAGACGCGAGGGAAGTGTCTCACATAATTGAATACTCTCCGCACTATCTCGTCTACGATACGATATTATATTAATTAAGTCGTGTTAATGAATGAGTGAGGGTTCAGTGCTAGTGCTGTAGAGGATGTTTTTTTCTTCATATTATATCTCTCATACCACAGGGTAGGCAGAAGAAAAGAAAGAAGGAAAGGCAGAAGACACTTTGTTACCCGTATTCGGCTAACTTAAATAAAAAATGAATTTCTCTGAATTTGACTTAATATATAAAAAATATTACGTTTTATATCAAGCGGGCGAAGTCGCGCAGGTCCGCTAGTTGATACATATATTTAAAGCTACAATAATTTCAATAAAAAAATACATAAATTTAAACAAAATCTCCGATAGTACTCGTCCTAACTATACCACTTACACTAATCTAATTACCGTCTTTAAAACAATAACAATTTACTTTCAATAAAGCTTGTACAATTTCTATAATATACTAATATTTTTCATATAAAACTTTAAATGGTTTCAGTAAAATTTTGATTTTTATAACATATTTTTAACTGAATTCTTAATAAATATCCACTTAAGACCTTAATACAATAATATACTATATAAAAACATTATTATCATTTTCATTATACATTATGTGCGTCTGGACAAGAGCACAACGATGAATCTTTTGACGAAGTCACCAGGTCTCGGAAATTGAACGGAAAGAAGGAGAACACTATCTTAGAACCTTGCTATGCGTGAAAAGCGTCAAAATAATATATCATACAAATATTTAGTCTATCGGGTGTCACCTAAATGTTCTTACAATACCTGAATGTAAATAGGCTTTCGACAAAATCAACATCGTTAGTGAACGCTGAATTTAGTTGATACATTTATGATTTGTAGAACGTGAGTCTCTTTGATCTCACACGTCCCTTGAATACTTAACAATTGATTACATTTCAATACTACCCTTCCACTAAAATAATGATGTAGCTCAGCTGTCTCATGTCCTAGCTTTAGCAGCTTCGACCCCGTAGACGTATTATAGTAAGTATGACTTGTGTATGATACATGACATATTTTAAGGATCCAAGGTGACACTCACCACAAGAACAATACATAGCAGTTACATACAAACTTTTAATATAGTTAGTTAATCTTTATACTTTTACGAGATCTCAAAATAAATTATCTTGACCGATGGATATACAGATAAGAAAGTGATCGAACCTTATTTCGATATTTCGTTTCTTTTTCGTATTCCATATTTTTTCTTTTAGAAGTACAGGACCCTAATTTTTTACAAAGACTACGAAAATCCAAAGAAAAGCGTAATTTTATTTATGTCATATGAAGGCATCACACTTTCAATAGGAAGAATTCTTTATAGCATCGATAGACCCTTCACCAACAATTGATCCTTATCCTATATTCGGAAAACTCCTATATTATCGGCTAAGGTTCGGTGCTTTGATCTTGTTTCAACTAAATCAGATATAATATGTAACTCTACAAACAATTATAATATTAAATATTTTATCTCCTTAAGTGGAATCGAACCCACTACCTAAAACGTTTTTAGTCACCCGCTTATGCTCCTGACAGACCTTAATATATATTCTCAGTGCAAATCTTGTAACTTTCTCTTCACTACTAATAACTTTATGAAATAATTTCTCCATCCTTCAACAATCGTATTGTCTACATAATTCATCTTTTTCTATGAAACCTACAATGTTATCAATTATTTCCAGAGCTGTACGAGATAAATTAAAACGCTGAGCTTAAATTCAATCAGTCATTATTAATTAGACCGCTTCGTATCAGACATAAACACTTCTATTTCAATATTGAACAATGAATATTCAAAATTTGATAAATACCTACTTTACGAATCATGTTTAATTAGCGGCCTGTTCGTGACTTCTCTTGCTTTGACTATATAATTTTTTGTTTACTATTATATTTGTTGAACAAAATAATTTATATTGATACATTTGTCTTATTTATGAACTGATTCGAATATAACACTAAATTTTGAGGGAAAATTACCAAAATACAATAGGGAAAACTTTATTACAATCGGATTAGCCGTTTTTGTGATTAGACATCTTTTGTTTATTATTCAAAAGTTCTATTTGTGTATCTCAAACTTTATATTCAGTTTAAAACATTAAAGTTACGTGTTGTTTGTTTTAATTTAAGTAAATCCATTGACATTTATAGTTAACTCTCATTGGGCTGGAGCAGCGGGTTTTAAGAACTAACCTAAGTACTAGTACCGTTACATTTGAAGGTGAAACGTGTGAATATTATATTATAAAGATTATACACGATATAGAAAAAAAAAAATAGAGCGCCGTGGCGCAGTGGCACAACCTCTGAATGAAAGCTCTAATAATTGTGGGTTCGATTCCTGCGCAGGGTATTGATTTTAATTAAATATTTTTTATTTATTTTTAACTTAGTTGTGCCTACTTTGCCATGAGTGAAAAAGAGTGAAGATGAAAAAAGTACATAGGTGTGTTACAAAAATATTTGTCTTTATTTTACATCAAAATTTATTTATTACCTCTAATAGACTTAGAGTCTCATGACTGCGTGATTACAATACTGCTTAGATTTTTGTCTATGAATATTATTTTACTGTAATTTCTAATATTTTGAGGCTTTCATAACACAATGAGCAACTTCTTACTATGTAAACAATGATTGTGAATTCAATTCCCTGTGGTAATTTTTTATTCTCATATATCTCTTCTTTTAATATTGACTGGAAAGTATTAAATATAATAGAAAAGTGTATATAGCCCGTCGTGGCGCAAGAGCAATAACATGCAACTGTAAGGTTGGCATTTGTTGGTTCGCTTCGCACACGAAGAAACGATATATTTAATATTTTCACTTCCTCGCTCTGTCAAAGCGCTGCGTTAAGCTGCACCGCCGCCCATTTCCTTTACAAATTAAACAACTTAAACTAACAATACAAATATAAATATCAGTTTATGTTTTGTTCCTGTTCGTGGAGAAATGAATGTTGTTGTAATTGAATGTAGTAAGGAGATTGTAGTTTGTTGTGTTTGTGTCGTTATTTACTGACGCTATGTATGAGATTATATCGTGGTGCAGGGAGCAAGCGTGTGATTGTAAAGCCGCAGGTTGTGAGTTCGATTCCCAACCGAGGAAATGAAATATTATATTTATTAGTTTTATTCCCACGATAACAAGGCAAAGTGCGGCTTTGCGAGTTGGCGGAAATTGAGGAATGGATGTGTTTTGACGGGAACGAGAATGTTTTAAAACTAGGTTCCCAGGTTCCTTCTGCTAATAAAAGTGAATATAAAAATTTAAGTCACATACTCATACAATAAGTGGCAAGTATATTTAATATATTTTGTAGAGAGCTTAAAGGCCGGCGCAAAACTCTGAATCGACTATTCCTGTTTACGACTGTCGTTCGTTTGCTTCGTTCGAACTTTCTGCAAATGTTATAGATTTTTTTATAATATTCCATTATTTACGGTTTATATCTTGAAACGTTGAACTGTAAAATTTGTGTTCAATTTGATGTCCTTATGTATGAAATAAGTAATCATTTATTTTTTAAATTTTTACAGTATTATTATTCCACACTTAGAAAAGAAAAAATATATTAAGTTTTCAAAACGAAATCTTTTTAAACAAGCTTTTTTAGTTTCAGTCATCATATTATTTCTATCATATGTTATTTAAATACAATATTTTCAATATTTCAACATAGAGCAGACGTCGTCTGTACTACTGTACACTGTACGTCATCACATATAAGGGCAACGTATGCAGATGACATAGACAAAGTAAGTACAAATTCAAATTCAAAATATTCTTGTAACGGAGGCAAAGCGTGGCCCTGAGCTGATCGAACTCACAATCTGTCACATTTACACTCGCACGTCATCTTTTTATTAAAATATTCTGTTCGTGGCTTCACCTGCGTAGTATTCTAAACAAAATTGATATTTATCCATTTATGTTTCCTTATATAGAGACTTTGTTCTTAATGAACAATAACTATTACAGAAAAACAGTATACAATTTGGCGCAGATTGGAATTCCTTTTTTTATTTACAAAGATGTCCTTGAATGCTTCGAATCTAATTAATATCAGGAACATCATAACAATAGTTCTTAAAAGATAAACAAAATATGTAAACGTTAAAGTTATTTCAAGCTCAATTTTTAAACAATAGAGTATGGAATTCTAAAAATTCAATAACTGTTTGCTGGTGCATCAGTTTTGGTCTCTACAGAGAGCCACGTAACTACATTGTGTCTACCATCAAATAATCGGAGTACAGCTTTGTATATGACAAAATGGAGGCATTTCTAATGTTTTTAACTGAAATAAAGAAGGTGATGTAAGTTTGACTTGTATTTCTATGAGTCTGTCTGTGGCATCGTAGCTCCTAAATAAATGAAATGATTTAAGAGTGTATACCGAACAAAGCAGTAGGAACCAAGCGTTAAAATTATTCAACGCCGGATTTTATATACATTGCATGTTAAATGGCGGAACTCAACACTGTCCTTTGTCTAGTTACTAGAGGAAGAAAATGCTGTAAATTAGTTTTTCCGAGTGGGAGTTAAACGTACACCTAACGCACTTACATTCTCATTGTCATATATAATTTAGTGTAAATTACCAAAGATCTGCTTGAACATGATATTAATACACATTATATTGACATAAGAAGGTTTAATTAAGGAATAGAATGAAGCAAATCTGTATGTATATGTACATGTAAGTATGTATGTATGTATGAAGTCGTAATTTGAGAAATGCTAACGTGTGAGGATGTATACATTAAGTAATATTTGTTGTCAAATGAATGTTATATATTCGTATGCTAGTAGCGCTAAGGTAGTGGTAATAGGACAGCGAATGACTGTACACGCGACGGTGGCGGGTTCGATTCCCACGCGGTGGAATGAATTATTTTCATTTTCTCGTTCTGTTAATACAAGAAAGCGTTGCCTTGAGTTCCACTACTGAATGTCTCTAAATGTGCATAGTGCGTGGGACACGGAATGAATGAACACCAAGACACTACTCTGCTAAATGTAAGACAAAGTGTGAAATTAAAAAATGAGAAACCACTAAGCATTAATATTTTAAAGATACTTTTAAAAGCTAATACTTTTAGCTAGTTGATAAATATACTTTATCTGAAGATTTATATTTGCTCAATTTATTTTGTATAATATATTGATTAAGAACCGTCTGGCATTGAGAGATAAAAAGAAAAACGTTATTCTTAATGAATATTTAAAAGGGTCTTATGAATCAAAGTAATTTTAACATATTTCAATAGAGTCTACGTACAATGTTATTATTATATAAAAAGTGCTTTATTATCTATTTCGTACAGATATAATGTTTTTTTGTTTTTTATTTTGTTTTGATTTTTACCTTTATATTTATAAAAAAGGTGGTTCTATTGTATTGTATTGTTTGTATATGACATTCTTTTGTTTTTTTTAGATATTTGATACAAAGGATAGATTTCATATAAAAATAAAGTAAAATGCAAAAAATGTTAAGGATGTAGCGCAACGGAACAGCGTTTGGTTGCAAACGACGGTTGTAAGTTGATTCCCAGTCGAAAGACATAAATTATTTCTATTTCCTCTCTCTGGTAACAATTTGAAATGTTTTTGTTGGGTAATGGAGTACCTTAACACGAGGTGCTGCTTTAACGTGCTTTGTTTGTATAGGACCACTTTATTGTTCGTCTGTGAAAAGAATGTATATCATCATCGCGTGGACGGATTTAAAAACAGCAAAAAATGGAAATTTATATTTATTTCATAAATAAAAATTATTACAATTATTAATTGTTGTTAATTTCTCACAAAATTGCATAATGCACATTACCGTCTGTAAGCGAACATTTAGTAAATTCTTGCATTTTTTTATTTCCCATTGACCCATATCCTGAAATTCATACGGAACCTTCGGTAAATGAGGCCGATTCGCATTTAATTATTTTCCTTATATTACACCTTTAACATATAATAAAGAGGGATACGCCTGTCGTGGCGCAGGGACCAAAACTCGTGACTGTAAACGCAACAGGTCGTGGGTTCGATCATCATTCTTAGAAATAAAATATTTAATACTTTCTTTTTTTTTTCTCTGGTAACAAGACCAAGTGTGGTGTTGAGTTCCGCCACTCAATATATATTGGCCTAAAAATCGACGGAAATGAAGAACGGTCTCAATTGGAACGGAATGTACACGAGGTTCCTCAGTTCCATCTGCCTACCCTGCCAATCGATACAGTGTAAAATTAAAAAGACAAAGACATTAACAAAAGCTTTAATAAAGTGGATTCTGTTAATTCAGAATTGAGATTCTTTTGTGTTTCTTTTTTTTATAAGTATAATTTATAAGTATACATAATTTAGCTGTAAACTATAGAAATTGACATTATATATTTTTAGCAACTTTTAAATAAATATTTCAATTAGATTAATTCACAGGAGGCTTCTTTTTAATTATTCTTGAAGAGTATATCTCAATGTTATAAAAATAAAGTAACAGTTCTCTAGTTTAATGTAAGTATATACTTAGCTAAAGAAAAAATATTATTTTAAACATTATATTGCAAAATTGATTGTTGCTTTACTTATATTAATATTAAAAACCAAATAACGAGACTAAAGATAAATAATATTAGCCAGAATAAATACAAATATGGTAAATCTCGGTTCACGCTTATAGCAGAATAAGTAAATGGGCCTAGTTTTTCCGTATAAAAATTCCGTTTCCCATGAATCTCTCAATAGTTTGAGACATTGTGTATTCAGTGCCGTAACTCAACGCCGCGCTTTAACGAAACGAAATTGATTTATTTCCTGAGCTAGAATCGAACCCATAACTGTCACATTCACAGATATAGATTTGTTTCTGTCCAATAAAAAATCAAAAACCAAAACTCATTACCAATGTCTCTCAAAAAAGCTGTAGATAATCCCCACACGACACGACAGACTTCAGTTTTAATAAATATATAATAATGCTCACCTAATTTTTATATTCACCTAATTATTCTAAGATGTTTAGTATCGTCGTTGTTTGTATTATATGGTGTATAAACCTTTACAACGTACTTCAAGTGAAACTAAGCTTGTATTGTAGTACAAACATGGTGTTATGGCTTCACTTACGCTAAGAGACGGTAATTTATAATAAACATTAAAGTTCAGAGTAACAGTTTTTTTGAGGCTACTGAGGAGTAGAGGCATAGTGCGTCTATAAACACGTCAGTTGTGGGTTTGACTTCTACACGGTGGAATGAGTTTCTTTCTCGCTCTTGTAATAAGACAAAACAGTGTTGAGTTCCGCACCTAAAAAGGCAATTGTGCGAGAAATGGTGGTGGTGAATGCAAGGTGTCCCCACTTTGCAACCATCTCGGAGCAGAAATTCTTAACATTAGTTCCCTTGACTTATTCGGGTATATACAGGATATAACAAACAACATAATTTTCATAATTATATAGCTTTTATATTTTAATTGACAGAACATTTTTCAATATATAAATGTGCTTTTTCATTTAATAATTTTATTATTCGAGTCATTTCACGACACTTCTATTAATATTCTTTTTGTGTTCTAATATTTTTCAAGGTAATGCTATAAATAGATGGGATGAAAGGAACCTGCCTTTAGGGAAATCTTCAACATTCAGAATTAATTTCCGTGCCTAGACGTATACTGAGATTACAATGCAACTTACTGAGAAAATTTATAGCAGATTTAGTTATAAATTTTTTTGCCTCACGCTTTTTGCTGCGCATGGAATAAATAAATTAAAGTTTTATAGAGCCGCCGTTGCCCAAATTCCTTAAAATAAAAATCAAAAAATAATAAGTATAATAATAAGTTATTTTTTTATTTATAAAAAAAGTATAGTCTCCTAGAAGTATAAATATCAGACATATCTCGAACATGAATAATTAATGTATATTCATGTTTGATACCAAAATAAAACTTTTAACGATGTTCTCAAGATTTATATGACTTTCGTAAAGAGCTTATTGTGTTTATAAAATACTCCCCGATGTCTTTTTTCTTTTCCGTAGCTTCGTTTAGTTGAAAACTTTTTCAAATGCTTTTCATTATGAAGAAATCTTTTATAAGAGAAAAAAAAATGTTTTGTGATTAGCCGATTTCAATAAAGGAGGTAGGACAGTTTGATATGGATGAATAATGCTGTTGGAATTAAGTAATATTCGAGTATTTATTTATTTAGGTTTCCAAACACGTGTGCTAATTCTTATTTTATCTGTTGTCCGTGTTTGTCTGTCAAAACCTTTTATTTTAAGGTCACGAGAAGGTATTCATCCGAAATTAATAATATATATTCAGGTCTGAGGCCCTCTGGAACACTGGAGCAAGATACGAACGAACGATTATAAAAATCCTATAGGGTATTTTCTTTAACCCAGAAATCTAAAATAGATACAAAACTTTAGGTAGGCGAGTCCGACTCACTCTTTATTGCTTTTTACAAATTGAAATCATCGATAAAATTATTATAACACTATATCAATCTTCAAAAGGATTTACAAATTTTACTTGAACAAAGAACACTTTTAGAAAAGCTTATGGAGGTACATATAAAAATATATTATTATTTTAACTAAAATAATCACAACCCCTAGTTAAAACCAGGTCATTCACATAAGAATACTGATTCAATATTGATACGTTCACTTTTAAAATTAAATTCTTCCACATCGACGCACGCCGGTGCAGCTGCGGCGCTGGCAAGTGTCCAAACGGTGGATTTATAGGCGCAGTGTATCATGTGTGTTATACTTGATAGTTACATTACAGGATATGCTTCAATACTTTAGTTATGAAATATTTTCAATGTTTTTAACCCTCGAAAAGAGATAAGTGTAATAAGTTTGACGTGTCTGTGTACGTGAGCATGTGTGTATCTGTATGTCTGTCAGTGGTATCGTAGCTCCACAATGAGTCGATTCAATTTTAATATAGTTCTTTAGGGTTCTGTACCTCAAATGTATAAAACAGAACCATTATAGGATCAATTCGTTATCAAGGCCATTTATAACGTTCAATCACGTCGCAAGCTAAAATTATTATTATATACTTGTTTTCATTATAGTAAAATAATTGAGATATATTCAAATACAACAAACAAAATAAAAACATTCATTCGTTCAGAAGCTCAGGTGTCACAGACACACACGACAGACAGGTCAAACTTATAACACCCCTCTTTTTCCGTTGATAATTAAAAATAAACTTAAACAAACTAGCTTTTCATAAAAAGAGTCCAATAATACATTTTTAAGTAAAAAACTCTATAATGAAATATTAATATTTACTTTGGTTCATGAGAGATCTCCCATGAGATTCAGCTTCATTCCTCAATTTGTAATATATTTATTAGTAGACGTAATAATATTAAAAATATGTTTGTTCATAAAACTTTTTATTTAAATACATAAACAAATATTCTGGCCCTCAACACAACTGTTAATGTTATGTTCTACCGTTTCTTATAAACAAGCAAACAACATTTTAAAATCTTAAAAATTCCCAATAAAAATCACCAATTGATTGTAGCTCTTGCGCACTTGGCCTTAGCACAAAGGCGGAGAAAATAAAAATATTTAATATTTCCTTTTCTCGAGTGGAAATCTAACCCACGACCTGTCTTGGTTACAACTAGCGCTAGCTACTTGTGCCTTCACCATTGACTTCAAAACGTAGTAATGCTATATATATAAGCTATAAATATAAAATATATTTTATTACATCTTGGTTGGTTAAAAAAATCAATTGTATTGAAAAAAAATTGGTAAATTCTTCACGTAACGCTTTTATACGCGCTTTGAAATGCTTCGGTCCCGTTTTTTATGACGATTCCGCTTTTTATTTTATTGCTATCACAAAAGAATCACATTTCTTCGCGTATTGAATGTCAAGTAACCAGATTTAATATGACTAAGTCATCATTTATAGAATTTTTCATTAAAATTTTAATAAAAATATAGTTAAAACAACTAAAAACACGTGTATGGTTCTATATAACGTAAAGTCTTATCTTAATTTTCACTAGTTTTTGCGTTAAACTGGAATAAACATCTTCACGAAGTTTCATATTCATCAATTTATTCTACTATTATTGCGCAGTAACATATTAACTTGTGACAAGACAAAACGCAGCCTTGAGTTCCGCCAGTCCAGACACAATGACTTAAATGAATAGTTATGTCTGAGACAAAGTCTGAATCTTTTAATTACGTCTTCTTATCTTATGAATAACGCCGCTACCGCCAACGATCTCGTACACAGCATACGCGTCGTTGAGATAACTTTGTAATGTTCATGTTCATAAAAGGGGTATTGCGTGTCGCTCTTTTCCATAATACGATAATATTATGAATTTTGAGGCATGTCGTGGCTCAGAGTCAGACGTGCGACTGTAAACGCGACAGGTTGTGTGTTCGAGGATCAAATTGAAGGAAATAAATAATTGCGGCATTGAATTCCACTACTAAACACTGAGAGGATGAATGAACGAATTACACTGAACGACTACGTTACTCATATTACATCTTATAAATAATCGGCTTTGTATAGAAATGTACGATAATATTGGTAGTTTATCTAAGAAGTTTGATGGAAGGGCGGAGAAACGGATGACAAATAGGTACTCAGTAGCTATATATAGTATATATAGGTATATTAGAGTTGCGACGACGCACGAGGTGGTTTTATACTTCGTACAAACAACGCACATATTGAAACACGGCGTTAAACACCGACATTAAGAATGTAGGTTCCTATACGCTTATAAAAACACTACGAGAGGTGCTGTTGTCCCCTTCTCTACGGGAAGAGTATTTAGTAACAAGATAAGATACACCATGAAGAATTCCGTCGCTTAACATTCAATGTCATAAATTCGGCCGAAAATGAGGATTTAAACCTAACAATAGATCCTAACACTAGATTATCAAGATCCCGCTGCCTACCCTACCATGTGGATATAGCGTAAAGTTAAAAAATATAATTACATATGCATATATATGTATGTATATACAAAGGATATTTAATGAAACGGATACTCTAAATTATTCCTAGGATTAACGCGTTACGTTCAGTTCGTTGATTACCGTTGTAACTCATTAAGTGAGAATTACCAATACATTACTGGAGTTTAAATAATAAATTATTAAAGCTTTTACTACTGCATCCATTACTAGTTCGTTATAAAGCGACGCCTCTCTTGGTGCAGAAGCAAATGTTTGGGGGTTCAATCACCACTTACGGAAATAAAATATTTTCATTTCTGTGCACTGGTAACAAGGCAAAGTTCTCCCACTCAACATGCAATGCCTCAAATTTGATGGAAAGTAACGAACGGAAAGGAGTGTCTTAAAACAAGATTCAAATTCAAATTCAAATTCAAATTCAAATTCAAATTCAAATTCAAATTCAAATTCAAATTCAAATTCAAATTCAAATTCAAATTCAAATTCAAATTCAAATTCAAATTCAAATTCAAATTCAA
>DWMZ01002244.1:0-14468 GCA_018249855.1 Eueides tales michaeli | reverse complement strand
ACTAAAATATGCTTGCATAAACAGCGAAAAGATTGTATCCCTACATTCATGATAAATATATATTTTTCCCCCATTCATAAATACATATTTTTTTCTTTTTATTTATTTTAAGTTTACACTGTATTCCGCGTATGCAGGATAGGTAAAAGGGATTCTAGTGTTAAGCCGTTTCCTACTTTCCGCCAAATTTATGACATTGCATGTAAGCTTGTGAAATGCAAATCCTTGCACAACCACTTATTTATTAATACTAATCACTAAGCAATTATTTTAATATTTTTTTGCAAACATGATTGAAATGTTGCTTTCACTTATTATATTTTGACGTGCTTATTATTTAGTGTTACCTTTATTTAAATTGGTTCATAAATAAAAAAATATATTCATGTAAAAATCATTGTTGTTTGTGTTCAATGTTTGAATATTGTTGTTAGTATAATCATGTTATTAGAGCTCTAAATTAGTACAGATTAGTTAGCGGGTCCTTGGTTGTTAATAATACACAGTTCAACGGCCGACTATGCTTTGTTTTTCACATCCAAAATTTCGGCTTAGAATTATAAAATATTATAAGCCTGCCTCTTTTGTCATTTGTAACTTTGTGTCTGAATGACGCTTTGACGATGGATAATTCTTAATCTCAAATTTTATTGATTTTCTACTGCGTCTTTATACAAGGAATTTTAATCTCACATTGAAGCGTCTTAGGGTATTTTTTTTACAAAAGATTTTAATCTCCCTATTATTCCACTCATACATGGAGCGAGCAAGTTACGTTAAAGTGTTGAATATTTTCAATTTTATTTTGGTCTATTGAATAGTAACGGTTATGAAAACTATTCCTTTCTTATACTCAAAATAAACCAAATATATCGGAATCCATCGCTTTAAAAGGAGTGCAACAAAGGGCAAGCGATTTCTGCAAGCGATATTGATAAAAGGTGCAAACATGAAACAGATGTAAATAACGCGTATAATGGTAATTTACAAAATCCTAAGTGTGTCATTTTTATCACATGCATTATTTGTGACATATATTTGCGAAATTTGTACGCTGTATCCCCCTGCTAGCTTAGAAGTCTAGTATCTATGTGTTTTAAATTAAAACACTTTCGTTCTCCACTTTTCTCCACATGTGAAAAAAGTTCTTCTAATCAACAAGCAATGTCTCAAACATTGCGTGTTGAATAGAGGAACTCAACGCCGTAAAGAACTCAACGCAACCAGAGTAAAAAAAAATGAAAACATGAAAATAATTTATTTCCTCGAGTGGAGTTTGAACCCACAACTTGTAGCGTGCACGATCTTGCCCCTGCGCCGCTATAGGCCTCATATATAGGTTTTAAAAATATTTAAAATAATAGATTGGAATCATTTAAATTTGTTGAAGGTGCAACCTAATACAATAAATACGAAATTCAGTACTAATTTAGGATTTAAAGTTTGTTTCCTTATTACTTACTAGAAGCGTTACAAGACTATTATTAATTGTATTTAAAAGGTTCATTATATTATCTACTTATGCCAAGCCAACAATTTTGGGATAGTCGTGATAGCTTCAGGACATAGCTACTTCCTGTAGATCCTAATAAAAAAATAGATTTTAATTTCAAATATATTTTATAGCTGAAATTTTAGAATCCTTTTTTATACCATTATCTACGCGTAGAGCGCTACCTAACCTACGCTGTTAACCTACGTTGAGCATTTTCACATATATACTTTTTAGAAAATGTATAAACATTTTGATTGTTGCGGAATTTTATTTTCCCGCGCATTTTGAAATCAAAGTTCTAGTAGTAATAGTAGTGTAAACGCTCTGACCAAATAAGCCATAAGTTCTTATCTAGCTACGTCGAATCATCGAAATCATCTTATTACAATATACTAATAATACGTTTCTATAAGATGTTTTTGTTGTCTAATTGTGGCATATAATTTATATTATAAATGCGTTAAAATATTAGCACATATATCGACGTTATTAAAATGTATTGAACATATTAAATATATTGTATAATTTCAACCAGATAGATAGCCAATTCTACAGCGACATAGGTCAGTTGGATAGTTATAAAGTAAAAAATATACAATAATTTAATTATATATAACTAATAGTTATTACATCAAGTTTGAAAAAAAAATAAAACAACTACTCCATTCATTCCTTCGTCCAGATAAATATTGGCCAAATGACGAAACATTTGTATTTAATTGTTTTATAATTATATTAGTAAGTATTATAAAAGTAATTTTGACGTGTATTTATCAAGAGAAAGACATTTCTTGTGAAACTATACCGTTTCGGTGTTTATTTACGCAGTTTTTAAAAGGAGGCTGAGGTATTTCGGCGCATCCGCTCATTGGCTGTAGTTGAACCGTACTAAAAACAAATAAGAATTTCGTTTATGCTCTTTTTTCAGCCCATTTTTTGGACTATGATACTTAATCTCTGAATAGTTGGTCGAAGCATAAAGTATTATTTCTACTATAACATTTTTACTATTCACACTTTTTTACTTTTTAATAATACCAAGTAAGACCTTATAATAAGGAATAACAAATATTTTAAGTAAAGTATTTTTTTAGAAGCAATTATTATTCTTTCTTTTCATTATTATATCGCACGCTTTTATATTCAAAATTATCATATGTCATTACCATTGATACCTTGTTTATTGAGTTCTTTACGTGATGACTCCACACGTATTGTTATCCAATATTTCAATATAGGAAATGAAGGATCTATACGTAGGAACATATGACGATAATAAATCTACTACTGAACGTTGTACGTTACACATTATCAACATGCTATGTACTCGTACGTGTAGTACTAACTTCTTGTCTTGTGTTCTCAGTGTCTTGAACCTTTATATTACAGGTACAGCATATTCCTACGCCACCATGAGCTACGGGTATCATTTTTTAAATGACAGTTTTCCCTTTGAATTCAAAGGGAAATCTGTATTTTAAAAAACAGCATTTACAGTTTTATAAAACATTTAATATTCATTTAAACTATTGGATAGGTAACTAAATTATGTTTACTTAAATATTCAAGAACAAAGCTTACTTATCGGTGCAGAGCTAGGTACCGACTATTTGCAATTCAGATCGAATTCACGATAAAACGAACAAAACTTCCTCCAATGCTAGCTAGCTTCGTCTATAAATCAAGAAAATGTCAAAGTTACTTCTTTTATTGCAAGGGTTAGAAATTATAATGAAATAGGGTCTTAATGTAAAGTGAAAATAAATATAAGTTCAATTTATTTAGTAAGATATTTTTAATGTTAAAATAAATTATATCTAAGTAATTTAAAAATATATATAATGTTAATATACATACTACATCATTCATGATTATTATTATTTTTCTTTCTTTAAATTTTAACTTCGCTCTGTTGATGCTTGTCGTGGTGCATGGGCACAAGTATGTGGCTGTAATAGGTTGTGGGTTCCCCACTCGAGGAAATGTTCAAATTAAGTATTTAATATTTTCATTTCTTCGCTCAGGTAACAAAGACCGGCGTTGACTTCCGCACCCAATAGGGGATGCCTCAAATTCGGTGGAAATTGGGAATTGGAACAACCTGTCTTAACGCTAGGTTTCCAAGTTTCCTCTGCCTTCCCTGCCATGTAAAGAATACAGGGTCAAAGAGCAGCGGAAATAGTAGTATTAAGAACATCTTGTCATGTCCCACTTTCCGCCGAATTTATGATGAGTGTTAAGTGGAGAGATTAAACATCCACTTGTCCACTGCATATTATAATTAAATATTGTTGATGTACTCGAAATTACTTCCATTTCAAATTTTATATATTTTTTAAAGAACAGCTGAGTTTCTTGCCGGCTTTGCCGGCTCTCAACGCAACCTAGCCGGTACAAGCTTCTTCTAGGACTAACACTGTTGAGACTTTTATGAAGCTTTATATATTAAAAGTCTTTTTAGAGGCTAATATATTAATAAAGACCATTTTATTTTGATTTATAATCTATAATTATTATTAATTATTTTGATTTATAAAATAACTGAAAATATTCAACATTGCAATTACACAATTTAAATTTTTAACGCTTTTCAAATATTTTTTCTATTTATAACAATTTTCAAAATGACATGATTTTTTTTTAAATATTCTGTTTCACCACCATCGCAGTAAGGTAGTCTTTGTATATCCACTTAATAGAAGTGTTGCCAACACTTATACAACTCTTCCTTCTGCTTTATTTGAATGTTCATATAGTAAGTTAAGTGTAACTTCGAGTAAAACTTGTATGACATTGTCTCCCAATTTTATGATAAATAAGCAACAATTTAAATTAATTTGACAAATCTTTTTATATTCTTTTCTTTGGTAAATATAAATCATTAACAATTGCTATTAAATAATGTTGGTTTTTCTTAATAGTATTTTAATTTAAATCCAAAGCCAAAAATAGCTTGAGGGAACTTTCCCATACAACAAGGAACATAGTACATTAAAGAATAGACCGAACAGTTGATATCATTTTATTACAAATAGCAATGATAGACTTGCGAAAAATATACTATTGTTTACATGCCGTAGAGTTTTTGAGACTGTCGTCCGACTCGGGGAAATGAAATATTATTATTATATTTTAATTTCTTTGTTTCTGTAACAAGGCAAAGCGCATTGTTTGCGCAATTGCGCAAGCATTGTTGAGTTCAGCCACTCAACACGCCTACCTTGCTGTATAAAGGATACAAGGTAAAACAGAAAAAATAACAAGGTCATGTGAAATTTGAACCTTTTATGTATTATGCATAAAGTACATATACCTAAGAGTACTCATAAGTATTGAGTGAAACCTAAGTTATTACTAACACCAATGAATAGTTCATCCACTCATAACCAGAGTTTATTTAAAACTTCTTCTTTCTTATGGTAATGCATCTATTATATTAATATAATTACGCTAGCGCAATCTCTTCTACTGCTCATTCTCTGCTTTTTCGATGTAACCGAGGAGCACTAGAGCGTCTACAAACCCTCTCCATTCGCTTTATTTATGGTCTACGTAAATACGATCACGTTCCTGAATTTCAAGCTCAGCTGAATTGGCTCCTAATCTTATTTCACCGCGACAAGCACATCCTTTCACTCTTGAGTGCAATGGCGAATGAATTATCCTAATTGGTTGAGTCGCCTACGTGGATTCCGGACGTGGACAACCACAACGCCTCCTTATTGGACCTTCTGCTGACTTCACATCCGGAACAGTACCAGGTTGTCGTCGATCTCTAGGGTCTTCGAATTACTGCCTGGTGAGGAGTGTTGTGCCCATTAACTCCATCAGTCGCAGAACATTAGCCACTCGTCGCGTCTGGAACTACAAGTCAGCAGATTAGAATGAGATGCGCACATTTTACTTATTTTATCCCTGGGGTTCGATTTGCTTTCCCAGTGCTTGTGCCGCACCTGATCCTGGAGGAGGTGGTACAAATCAATTAATGTCTAGGAATAGACAAGAACATGATATATCCTTTAATCAAGATAAATAAATGTCATTAAAAGAAACTATTATTAACCCATCCACTGCCATTCATCCATCCATAACTCCCCAAAATGCCTGGATTCAGCTAGCTATGTTTAAAGCCCTACATAAGTACATAAGTGCAGATAAAGGTTCTCCTCACCACCTCCCACCTCTATTGTGTATGTTGGCCAGATGTACGCCTGTGCATCTGGCCAACATTTGGATCAGGTATCATTCGCTGTATGAACATGGCCTGGATGACAGTTGCCCTCCCCACGTCCTTTTCTACTTACCCCAACCCTTCCCCTATGTGATGTTTTTCCCAATAAAGTCCCTCGTCCTCTAAATGTTCAATGTTTGTTAATGTTTCTGTTTTGTCATATATGTAAATTTTGTATGTAAACATATTAGACGTTACAAAATTTGATAATAAGCTAATAAGTATTTAAAATATTATTGATTACTAACATAATGTGTTGTGTGTGTATATCTTGTAAATATTTATATTTTTTGTTATATGTAGATGAAAGCTGTAGTTTTACTGGATCTCTTTTTATATGTATTAGATTATTATGTGCAGTTTCTTTTATACTGATCAATTCCTCTCATGAATCTACCACACAACGTGATATTGGCGAATTGAATTCTACTCAACAGGCACGCTCGAAACACCATAACTGAGAAATGAATGTACGAATATATTAAAATGGACTTCCGATCGATTGGTTACGAGCTAAGTTAGCAAATAGGTTGGACTTTTTGTCTGTAGATCGGTTAGCCGATTCTAATAATTTTTCGTCGTTCTGAATGACAATAACAAAGAAAAAAAATCATTGACTTTGTAGCGTGTAAATTGTAATAATTAATATATTTCTGTGAGTAGCTTGACAGATGCCTAATTAAACAAAGAATAGTTGTTTGATGTAAATATCAAACTGTGATTCTCTGTTTTGTTCCAACTTTTTATAATTTTTAAAATGATGTACCTTTTATAACTAGAGGAGTTAGAAATACAATAGCTATTTTTTATAAAAAAATATTTTTTCATTAAATATTGTTAAAACTAATTAAGAAAAACAGGTCTATGTTATGTTGGCAGATAACGAGTCTCGTAGCTAAATTATTACGTTACTAGCTAACCGCAATGGTGTTTTAATTAAATAACGCAATATTAACTTTGTACGTGATCCAAATCACCTTATAACCTAGATAAATTTCTCTAGGATATTAGGTGAACATTATTTTAATATTTTTATATCTTAAAAATATAGAGAAATATTCATTAAATCGATGTATCACAATGGATAACAATAGCAGGTTTTGTTTTGGAAAAGATAGTTCTTTGGACCTACTCTATATCATAAATGTATAAATATATAAACTTATTTTCCAAGAAGACTTAGGTGATCATTTTCACTAATCAATAATATGAAAAAATAATATAAAAGTAGATTTCAGGATGAATGTAACTTCTTATTACCACTCCCACAGTATTTTACAGTATAGCACAACATTATACTGTAAAAACTGTGGGAGTGTAAAGAATTTTGCGAATCATTGTATAATTTATGTGTAAAATATGAAAATGAAATTTAGTAAAAATTCTAAGCTTTTTTTATTTTTGTGCGAAGATTTATAGAAGGCGTCAGTCTGGGCCACCCGACAAGAACACTTCTTCCGCCAGCTTAGCTTAGTCCTCAAATGCCTAAAATTTTGTGTAACGCAGAATATAATTCTGATGAAAAAGTCATAGCCCTTATTATACTCTACTCAACTTGTATTATATCCTAGACATGGCTGGGAACACAAAGGGAACGTGGGAACCTAGTGTTAAGACATTTTGTTTCGTTTCTCACTTTTAATTTGAGGGATTTCATATTATTAAGTGGCAGAACTCAAAGTCGCGCTTTGCTTTGTTACTAGAACGAAAAAATGAAAACGTTAAATATTTAACTTGAAAATATTAAACATTTCAATTTCTTGAGTAGCGGTCTAACTCACAACCTTTGAAATTGCGTTTACAGTCACTGGCTCGTGCTCTTGTAGGACCGGGCCAGGCCAGACCAGGTCTCAAGTCAAGTCCTGATTATTTTACTTATACATACTGTTAATTACCAGCAGCAAATTCAGATGATGTCCATGTTACAAACCCGAACGTAAATCTAAGGTAAGTAATGTGTACAAATTGGGGAGTCGCCACTAAAACTATTAAACACGAGTAATTTCTTATATTATGGGTGAGAATGGGGCACTAAACCTTATTAAGTAGGGTCCAGCTGGATTAATTAAAGTTTCGCCTAACGTTTCCCTAGTATTTAACTTCGCTGGCGTAAAACACGCAAAATATTTACAGTTTATTTTTTTTTGTATTATTATTATCACAGGGACATATTTCAAAACTTCTGACTTTAGGC
Organism: Eueides tales michaeli; assembly: GCA_018249855.1. NCBI lineage: Eukaryota > Metazoa > Arthropoda > Insecta > Lepidoptera > Nymphalidae > Eueides > Eueides tales. The sequence continues at coordinate 6,548 of DWMZ01002244.1, read as the reverse complement.
TGTAGTTTTTTATTAGATTCTTACTAGACGGAATATATAAAAAGAAACAGATTGGCGTGAAAATGTGTTTACAGTTTTTAACACACATTATCACGCCAATCTGTTTTTTTGTACAGTATTTTAAATTATATATATATATATATATATATATTTATATATATATATATATATATATATATATATATATATATATATATATATATATATATATATATATATATATATATATATATATATATATATATATATATATATATTTATACAAATCAATACATTGGCATTTCAATACATCTTTGAAAGTGTTATAAACTTTAAGGTAAATATTAATTCATTTACCAAAATCGGTTTTATACATAATGTACTTTTTACGTACGTACGTACGTACAGTACTTTTAGTACAGGTGATTTTTTTAATGAGACTATGTACAGTTTTAAAATAAGATTCCAGAACAAAGAACGACGTTTGTGTGTTAAAAGCTATTGTATAGTGAAAAGGCGTTTGTGTGTTAAAAGTTATTACAAAATTAAAGATTTTATAAATGATAAGCCTTGGGAATGAAATTCTCGCTCCAGTCTATTTCAAATGTATCACTGTCACTATTAAATAATGTGAACATGTTAATATTTCATTAAAATAAGTGTCCCGTTGCATTTCTTACGGCGGTTCTTCTCATGTCTGAGGCAGAAAATTTGTGAATCTAAGATAAATTGCTTGACATTCAAAAGATTAAGTATGTAACTTTTCTTATTTTGAATGAAATATTTGTAGTTGACATCTTTCTAGAATTTTAATATAGTGTAGGTAATACGTATGCAACTTACCTGATAGAGTAAATCGTTTGAATGATGCGGAACAGGTGTCAATTCAAATTATATCCTGAGTGTAATATTTTTATGATTTTTCAATAAATTTTCTTTATTTATATTCCCTAAAATAGATCTATATATTATATAACAACATTCAATTTGCTATATAAATTTATTGCTAGTTAAAATGATAGGGTACTAAAACTCGTCTACTAGAGGTTGAAGATCAACGACCTATGAATTTACTTAGATATTTTATATTTTATTAGATGTATATGTGACCCTTGGTATCAGAAGCAAAATCTTGTCGTTTACTTAATTCGATCTTGTACAGTGTGAAAGTAGGTATATAACTAAAAAGTTCGTTACTTCGCTGACTTAAAAAAAAGATGAAGGGTAACGTTGTCACATTATATTCATTTATTTTTGCTCATTTTACATAAGGCAGATTATGCAGAGGAAACTTGAGAAACTAGGGATAAGACACTCCGTTCCCATCAAGACACTTTCGCTTCCCACTTACCGAATTTAAGGCATTGTGTGTAGAGTTTTAATTCTACACACAATGCCTTAAATTCGTCCACAAAGGACTCGGAACAGAAATCGGATACTCCTTTTGCGTTTTAATCACGTATATAGTATAAAGAACAATTTTAAAATGCACTTAATTCCAAAGTTAAGAAACGTACCTATATAGATAATATTAAATACCCAACAACAGAAAACCACTTAATATTTTTACCATAAAAGTAGCTAAGTTAATTAAAAGAGATAGATAGCTATATGCTGTAGACAGTTTTGTTGCATTATTGCAGATCTATAATACTCCAGTACATTACTTTAATGTATATCTGTTTTTAACACAAAATAGGCGACTAAATTACAATAGGCAGATTTTTAACGAACTTTTTAACAATAGTTATTATATTTCAGTAAAATTTCAACAAAATAATGATTAATTATACTCCTAAGCCTACTCCATGAGTTACTGTATCCATAGATGATAGGGGACTTTGTTATATAATAAGTATAGATAAATGAAATTATTAATACTTAAAATGCCTATTTCGTAATTTTTGAAGTGGTGGCAGCCGAGAAATAATAACGTTGAAAGATAACAACAACATTTTCTTACTTTTTAGGTAAATACCTAATAAAAACATAAAAAAATTGAATAATGCATGTTTGCTAATTTATTTTTATTAAAATAGACGTTTTATAATAATACTTTCTTTAAACATTAAACAAAATATAAAATAAAAATGTATTGGGTTTACAACAGAAATTGAGTTTTTTTCTGTTATACGCAATTACCTCCTCTTACAGTTCGTTGTACGACAGTCAAACAAACAAGACATTTTATACGCGCTGTTTAACGTTCTATTCAACTAACTTTTGCCACATAATTTTTTTGTGTAAGCAATTTCCCAAAAGCGAAAGTAAAACCAAATTGACATTTTTTTGCTATGTCAAGTATGAATACAGCATGGAGTAAACAATTTAGCGTGAAAGTAATTTCCATAATGTAAAGAATTCGATACAAAACCGCACACGTTCTTTGATAGAAATAAAATATATTGGCACACGTAAGAAAAATCAGTAAAAAAGATCAGATGCTGTCATTGTTATTTTCTTTATCTTTCCCATAAAAATAATATTATTTCATTGAGATGTCGAAAATTTATATTAAAAAAAAACAGATAAATAAATCTTCTATATTGAGTATAAAATCATGATTTTTATTCATAATCATAGTAATTTTCAATTATGGCAACGTATTTGTTTATATATTACATAAAAAGCAGATTAAGTAACCCTATTAATAATTTGTAATAATAAGGTCCTACGGTATGTAAGAAATTCAGTATATGTATACTTATTTATTTCGACCACAATTAGTCAATTTTAAAATGGTTCCTTATATTACATGCATCTAACAAATGTTTTATATTATATGATAAATAAAAAAAATGTGCGACCAATAAAGAAAAACTCAGTCTCTTTTCTATGATAGACCTTGCTTGCTGTGTTAATTTTAAAGACATTTTAAGTATATATTGGTTATTATATGGACCAAACGTTAGAATGTCTGCACGTATGTATATGGCCATAAACAATGCAGTGTTAATACCGACACTGTTGTACAGTAGCAAAACGTAGGTATTACATAAATATGAAAGGAAATTGAATACGGAGTTGTCACCACTTCGTAGGATATGCATAGTCAGTTTAGTTGATAATGAGGATGTCAAAATGAAAACGAAAAGCAACGTTCTCAGGTAAGCTTGAACACGTCGGAAGAATAATTGACTGAATAATTTTTTCAACTTTGGTTGATATTTCAAAACAGTATATAAGATGCTAGAGGAACTAGTTACGTAAAAGGCATGAGAGCCCCCCGGAGAGAATAATTATACTAAATTTAAAGACGTATAAAAATTTGAACGAAGCACGATTTGAACCCGCGCCACTTGCAAACCGTCCAAGCGCTCTGACTAATTAAGCCATTCGTTCTCACCAAGCTCCGTCGAAATTCTTATACGCTTGTTACAACTTATTTATGTTGTAAGCATCTCTGTAGGGAAATTTTTAAAAATAGTAAAAATATTTAATAAATAGCATTCTCTCTTGCCAAATGATAATTCTAATTATCTTTGGGTAGCGGAAATTTGTAAAAATCTCCCCACAGAGATGCTTACAACATAAATAAGTTGTAACAAGCGTATAAAAATTTCGACGGAGCTTGGTGAGGCCGGATGGCTTAGTGGTCAGAGCGCTTGAACGGTTTTCAAGAGGAGCAGGTTCAAATCCTGCTTCGTCCAAATTTTTATACGTTTTTAAATTTAGTATTTTTCTTTCCTAAGTGTGGAATAATACTTTAAAAATAGTAAAAAATCTTCCTTTTATTTAAATCAGTTAAAAAATAAAAAAGTAACGTTAATTTAAAATAATTAGTACGAGAAAATTGCTACAATTTTGTTATTAATTTAGCTCAAATTTTAGTTTTCAATGTATGGATAGTGTCTTAAAAGTAATAAATTGACTAGAGAGATTAGTAAATAAAATAGTGTAATTCAAACGAACGACGCCTCTGGCAGGTCACTAGTATGAAACTTAAATGAAGAGGTAATATATAATTATATTTATGAAGCTCTATGCACTAAACGAATACGGGTAAAAAGATACTAACATTATCAATTATTTATTAACACGTTCACTGCGAGCCCAATTTTGAAGAACTTTCAGCTGGTGCGAATGAGGTCAAAATCAGCCCAACACCAAACTTCTTTGTAGTGCGGGTGAGGCCTTTTCTGTCTCATGCTCCAATCGCTTGGTAAATGTGTTGTAATTTGATCAGTAACGTGATTCGATACTTAGTTTGATGCTAAAACTACTTATATGATTTTGTTTTAACTACCTAGCTTCGCCCCGGGTTTTGCCTTTTAGTTTAAGAGAAAACACCTAAAATATATTCGCGGGGACAATAGTGATGGGATTGATTTTATATCGTTGAATATCCATGTCAATGTTATATTTCTATTACCTTTTTATATCGTTATAGTATTGTGCAATAAAAGTATAGGGTATTGTAAAATAAAATACAAACTATTCATTCATTTAAATGTATTCTCTTGCTCTTATTTCCGAACCTTATTGAAATCACTTTGTATGTTGTTTGTTAAAACAATGCAAGTATATAGCTGTCTTAAAAAATATTTTTTTGTTGTTAGTATTTGAATTTACGTATATCCGAGATTTATCTGAATTTTTAACACTTTTTTTCTTTATGTATTAGAAAAATCATCTCCGTTTTCATTTTTCAAGACAGGCAGAGCAATCGATCGGAATACTAAGAATTTTCACTCTCCTTGTCTGATTCTGAATCACTAAAAAGTATTTTAACCTTTTAGTGCACTCTATACGAGTTCGATTCTCCAAATTTGTCTAATTTTATAACAGAACAAACAAACAATAAACATACGAATTTAACAACAATAACGAACAAACACATAACACGACATATATTGCGCAAAGAAACGTGTCCAGTATCGATTATGCGGCACTAAAGTAAACTTAACTACTCCCAAACCGCCCGCGTCACGTGCCGCTTGAGGTTGAAATCGACCTCAAACGCATCTTTTTTAATCATTTCGTGTTCAGTGCGTTTGAGGCTTAAATATTTTTTTATATTATCGAGTCAATGCTTCGCACACGTAAAGATCTTTATATTTGTCTTTATTCTATGATATACCGTTGATGTAAACGGCCACCGCACCAGAGAGAAAACACGAGTTATGCGCCGCATCAGCCGAAAGTCTACCATGAGGCCGAATCGACCTCAAGTCGCAGTCATCTTGTTAATCAACAACAATTGCTTTATCTCTCATGTATATTAATGAACAAAAGACATGATACTCTATTAAGATAATTATATAAATAATCATATAAATCCAACTGTCTGTCTGTATAATACAAGCTTTTCGCTCGAACTCTTATTAAGACTAGACTATGACACTTATTGGTAACGGTTGGGTGGCTAGGGAAGAAACTTTAATTGGATCTTGACTTCAGCTTTGGTCTCTGGAAGCCATAAAGCAAACTTGAGCAGTCTCATCTAACTATATTAAAAACTTAATGGATGTCTATGATATTACATGCCTTGTTACATTGCCTTTCTATGTATAGATTATAAAGTACAGCGTTATAATAGATATATATAATTTATGAAAATAAAAATAGACAATATTTTTATCTGCAAGTCAGACTCATACAACAACAAAAATAAACAAAAAAATAATACACAAATAATTTACCACAATTTTTTTACTACAACGAATAAAACAAAATATCTGAAAAGCAAAAAAGAATTTACAAAATTGATTAAAGTATTCTCCTAAGAACGAACTTTTAGAAACAGTCATTAGATACGTTTTACAATAGCAGGAAAAATAGCCGTAAATTTATTTCGTATAAAGCAATTTAGTAGAGTACCGTCATTGATTCCTGAAATATTTAAAAGGGACATGATGGGCAGCGCGCTCTACTATGGACTTTTTATACCAATAAATGTTAAAAAATATTCATATTATATTGAGATTTTATCGATAGTTTAGTGCTTCACGCATATATCAGAAATTGTAGTCTGTTCGCCCGTTGATTGGCAAAATCTAATATCTCGTTTTGTTTCATTAGGTACGTTTTTTTTGCTTTACACTGTATTTTGCATATCAGGGACCCGCCTTGACAGAGCAAGGAAAAGTATATATTAAATTATGTGTTACGAAGTGGGAATTGAACTCATAGCCTTGGGTTTAGAATAATACGGTTTGCTACTGCGCCATGAGTATTTCTTCAAAATATTCTTCTAATTAGGAATTCAGCCGTATGGGTAATAGTTAATGCACTGTATTTTAAAAAATAATATGGGCTGAAAGCTTTTAAAATAGCAATATATGCAATGTATATTTTATTGTGTGTAAGATTTTATAAAAAAGAAAATAATATTGTCTCTTCCCGTTTTCCAAAGTTTTCTTTGCGTATAATATTAATATAATTATCAATAAATGACAATACTTAACAACTTAATTAGTTGCTTCTAAGCATATACAGTTTCGTATACATGTATAAATACAATTTCAAAACTAAAACGTTTTATGCAAACAATAACATTTTGAAATTCTTACATCGATAAACTTTCCTGTATTAAGACAAATAATCTTTTGTAAACATTCTTCTTCTAC
>DWMZ01002243.1:0-14468 GCA_018249855.1 Eueides tales michaeli | reverse complement strand
CAGACGATGTTGTTTATATTTTTTTAAATGAAAAAATTTAATTTTAATATTTTTTATTATTGTAGGTGTGTACCAAGTGGGATATCTATATGACGAGTTCAGCACTCTTGACAGTTTAATCGGGACGTCAGTTCTGTCACTCAACACGCAATTAATCAAATTCAGCTTCAAAATCATAATTTGAACAGTCGTAACACTGGCTTCTCAAGTACTATCTATATAGCCTACTATTTACGTTATACAGCGTCAAGCTGAAAATAAAAAGAATCTCTAGACTAAAATTTGATAACACCATAACAATGTCAATATTAATATTATTTTAAATTACACGCTCCATTCTACAAAAATATACTCACCGCTTTCAGTTTCATAATTGTCATTATATATCCATTAAACAATAAAAACAAATGAATTTCTCATTATGTCATTATAAAGGAGCGTCCATTATTATTTGAACTATAGTATAGTTATTTTAACGTGTATAATTACAAGCCTAAACCAAACTGCCAGCGGCCGTTTACATTAAATTATGTTCCACAGTCAGGTACTTTGGTTTACTATAATAAGATAAATATTTAGGAAGCCATTGTGCAACAGCAGTACAAGCGTATGACTGTGAACTCGATAGGTTGTTGGTTCCATCCCCCCAAGAAAATTAAATATTAATATTTTCTTCTCTGATAATTAAGTATAGCGCGGCGTTGAGTTCCGTCACTCAACACAATCAAATTTGGCGAAAAATGGGTTCCCCATTGAAGGAAGTATCTCAATTGGAACGGTCTTGAAACAAGATTTTAAAATTACTTCTACCTACGTCGCCATGTGCGGGATACTGCGTGTAGATAATAAAAAAAAATTGCTTTTTTACAATTAGGTACTATAAATATTTCTCCGTCCGTAAATTTAGTCATTTGAAACTGTGAACTCGACGATTATGGATTCGATTCCTACTCGCAAATATTGTAAATTTTAATTCTTGTTACCAAAACAAGACAAAATGCGGTGTTGGTCGTCACTCAAAATGCAATGTTCCAACGTATTCAACAATTCAATGGAAATAGGGCAATGGAAGTGTATTAATGGAAACGGATTGTGTTAATACTAGGTTCCCATGTCTATGTGCCAAAGACAAAGGGTAAAATTAAAAAAATATATATTTTGCTAAAAAGTTTTTCGTTACTACGTTTTAAATGCCATGTCTGTAGTCGTAATATTAAAATAATTATTTCAATGTTCAATGCTCTCATAGGACGATGATCGTTTCGATGTAAATTACTATTCGATGTGTATTATTTGCATTTATCACATTGGGCATTTTATGCGTCCTTAAAATTCAATTTGAAGCTATAGGACTACCAAAAATTATATGTATTGGCAATGTTTTCACCTAAATGCAAAAAAAGCCTCCCCTATATATATGTTATAGTTAAAAATAGTTTTTCGTTACAACGCGTTTTTCCCTAGTTAAAACTAGTTTTTACTAAACACCTTAGTTAAAACTAGTTTCAAGTGAACAGAATACATGAAATCATAAAATTTCAAACAGAAACATTGATTAAATATATAACATATAATAAAAAATAATCAAAATACCTTAAAATGAAAATAATGTAAGGATTTGTTTGTTACTGAAATTTCAAACAGAATTTTTTGTTAACATATTATAATAAAATATAAGCTAACAACCCTAAAATAAAGGAAGGGTACAGATTTATTTAAGAGCGAAGAAATGAAAATACTAAATTTTTAATTTGAAAACATTAAATATTTCATTTCCTCGAGTAGAAATCTTTTATACGCGAAACATAGACTTGGGACCTCTTATGGCACAGGGCTACAAGCGTGCCACTGTAAACGCGAAAGGTTCTGGATTCGATTCTCACTCGAGCCCCTGTAGGTGGAGGGAACTTGTGAGCCTTGTGTTAAGACACTCCGTTCCCATTTTTCGCCGAAATAAAAAAAAATGGGTGTTGAGTACCTGTCGTTTACAGTCACATGCTTGTGCCTCTGCGCCACAACAGGCCTTAAAGTGATATTAACGGTATGGAGAGCAATAGAAACCAACCGAGGATTTATGGATTGCGTATGTTATTAAGGATATATATTAAATTGAAGTCTCTGCAAAAAAAATGGTTATATTTGTAACTCAAAATGTCATGACAGTTTGTCTTGCAATAATAAATAAACCCTTTCTTATATTATGTTTAAAAATAATCTGTTTCAAATTTCAATAATTTTTATTTTAAGGCTGTTCCACCTCACTCATTTTTATTTTAAGGTTGTTTAATTATTTTTTTATTATATTTTATGTTAACCAATGTTCCTGTTTGAAATTTTATCATTTTATGTATTCTGTTCACTTGAAACTAGTTTGGACTAAGGCGTTTAATAAAAACTAGTTTTAACTAGGGAAAACGCGTTGTAACGAAAAACTAGTTTCAACTGTAACATATATGTATAACGAATCCACCATATATAAACATCGAATAAGCAAAACTGCCAATACAGCACACTTCCCGAATACAGAATAAATATCTAAAGCGTTCTATTCTATACAATATTCAATCTGTCATGTGACGCGAAGAAAAGTAAAAATAAATCTGTATAGGGTCGTCAGTTCAAATCCCGTACGACGTGACCGGAATTTCGCAGTCGAGATTTTCGCTATAGACTTTTGCAAAGTATGTGAAGGAAGGAATGACATTGGGCGTGTCTTTAAATAACTTGAACGTGGAAGCCGTTGTGATTCAGTAAGAATATATCTACTTACTTTTACGTGGTTAAATGGAAATAAGTAATATCCTCGTGTAGAATTCTCAGTATGTTGTATTTTGTATATATTTTACTTGAAGTGAAAACATTGACACCTCTCTTTTATACGCGAAACATAGACGTGGGACCTCTTATGGCACAGGGCTACAAGCGTGCGACGACGACTGTAAACGCGTAAAGTTCTGGGTTCGTTTCTCACTCGAGCCACAGTAGGCAGGGGGAATTTGTGAGCCTTGTGTTAAGACACTCCGTTCGGACTTATCGCCGAAATAAAAAAATGGGTGTTGAATGACGGAAGTCAACGCCGCTCTCTGCCAAATTACCATAGCAAAGAAAAGAGAAGAAAAGACCCCCTAGGTAATGAAGTATAGAGAAGAAACCCCCTAGGTAATGAAATATTTAATGTTTATTAAATATTTCATTACCTATGGTAAATTGAACCCACAACCCGTCAAGTTCACAGTCACACGCTTGTGCACCTGCTGCACAACAATGGACTCCAAAATATTTATCTTATTATAGCAAATCAAAGTACCTGACTGTGGAACACAATTTAATGTAAACGGCCGCTGGCAGTTTGGTTTAGGCTTGCAATAATACACGTTATAATAACGATAGAACAGTTCAAGTAATAATGAAAACTTTAATTATAATAAAATCATTATTTTATTATAATTAAAGTTTTCATTATTACTTGAACTGGAACTTATTTGCTCAGCTTCACGCTGTATCCCTCACATGGCAAGATAGGCAGAGGGAACTTGGGAACCTAATTGTAAGACACTCCGTTTTGTTCCTCACTTTTCGCCGAATTTGAGACATTGCGTGTTGAATGGCGGAATTCAATACCGTGTTTTGCTTTGTTACTAGAGTGAAGAAATGAAAACGTCAAATATTTATTTTGAAAATATTAAATGTTTCATTTTCTCCAGTGGGGATAGAACCCACAACCTGTCGCGTGTACAGTCACACGCTGTGCCGCTGCCCCACCACAGGCCATTGAAATTTATTAGTTTTTATATTTTAATGTTAACGTAATGACAATTATGAAACTAAATTGATTGATTAAATTGATTGATTGATTCTTTTTGCAGGATAAAGCGTGTAATTTAAAATAATATTAATATTGCCATCGTTATGGTGGTTTTCAAATTTTATTATAGAATTCATTATTATTTTTACCTTTATGCTGTATCCCCTACATACTAGAATAACAAAAGGTATTAGGGAATCTAGTGTGGGCACGCCCTACGTTTCCGTCGAATTTGAGACTTTGCATATGGAGTGGCGGAAATCAACGCCGCACAATGCTTGATTACCAGAGTTAAGAAAGGAAAACATTAAGTATTTTATTTCTTTGTTTTCCCACAACCTGAGTACAGTAACGCGCTTGTGTCCGTGCACCACGACAGGTTTTAATGTATTTGCTTCACAAATAAACACACATATGTTGAAACTAATTATCTATGAAATGTACAATTAATTATTCGGAAATAATAGCTCGCCTCATTTAACTCTAACGATATAGTTCGAAATTGTCTTTCTGGCACTAAAGTATTTACATCGTGACGCTGTGCTAACATACATTTTCTTTTAATTAGAATGTCTTTGGACCAATTATGTTGGGAAAGAAGGTTTAAAAGTATTGAAAATTAAATGCATTGTTTTTTTGCTGAGAGAAGCACTTGGGAATCTAGTGTTAACCTTCTACATGCAGGCTAAAATGTATATTTGTAAAATTGACAACATTACGAGGCTAATAAATTGATATCTAAATTCGAAAGATTCAAGAAGTGTGTAATAGTAACCCTAATTAATTTCTCTCTCTGGTAACAAGACAAATCATGACATTCCGCCACTCAACACGTAATGTCTCGGAAACTTGGTGGTGCGTGGGTATCGGAATGTCTTGATGGAAATGTAAAATATATAAAAGAATATGTGTAAAACAAACAACTTTGTATACACTAATAAAACAATAACTCAGTTTAAAAGTACGTAGCTGTATGTACAAGAAACACTTCGAGCTAAATATAATTTACTATTTTGATGTATATTTTTTTTTAGCTTCACGCTGTATCCCGCACAAGGCAGGGTAGGCAGAGGGAAACCGGGAACCTAGTGTAAAGACACTCCGTTCCCCACTTTTGATGTATTACAAATTGAGAAAAACCAAAACTGCAAAGAAAACATTAGATACACATATATTTTCATATTTTTTGTCTTTGCCGTATAAACCGACGCATTCTATTGAGTGGCGTTTTTATGGAGTTACCACAATTGATGACGATTTACAAAAAAGTATAAAAACTTTCGTCATTCTTAAATTCTAATCTATATCCCGCACCTAGCAGGATAGGCAGAGGGAGCTAAGTGTTAAGACACTCCGTTTTCATCAAGTCATTTCCGTTTTTGACTTCCAGCCGAATTCTGAATCTATGAAATGAAAATATTTCTCGAGTGGGGAACGAACCAACAACCCTTCGTCTTTAATTACTCCTGCCATCAGTTTTATTTTATAAAACATTATATTAACATTATAAATACTTATTATATAAATAAAGAAATAAATCAAATATTATCTAACACATGAAATTAGTCTCGTACAATTAACGAACAATAATCTGTGGATACTGTAGCTACTGTACTGTAACATGGACCTATCCTTGATAGGAACATACGGGCGAGCAAAATTGTGGTGAAATAGATATCAGAACATTCATTTAAAATAAACAAGTAAGTGCATATACAGAACCGTAGACAATGGAAAGTCTGGGTTTGATGTTAATGGAGAATTAAATATTTAATAGTTTCCTTTTTTTTACTCTGGTAACTACCAGCATGTAGCACCTCTGGTAACTACTAGCAGGTAGCACCGCTGGTAGTTACCGCCCATAGGATCGAAGTAACAATAAATACTTTGCACACGAGGGTACTCGTACGCTTAGCTATTTCCATTTAAACCAGTGGACGAAGCCATGAGTATCTTCTTTTTTTAGCTTCACGCTGTATCCCGCACAAGGCAGGGTAGGCAGAGAGAACCCGGCAACCTAGTATCAAGACACTCCGTTCCACTTCCGTTCCCCACTTTCCGCCGAATTTGAGGCACTGCGTGTTGAGTGGCAGGTCAACACGCAAATGATGGTGCGTGGGTGTTATTACCAGAGCGAAGAAATGAAATATTAAATATTTAAATTTAAAATATTAAATATTTCATTTCCTCGACTGGGGATCGAACCCAGAACCTGTCGGTTAAAGGCAACGTTTGTGCCGCTGCGCCACGACAGGCTTCACTGATACCAAATATTATTCTTCTTTTTTAGTTTCACGCTATATTTTTGTGTCTTGAGCACCTAGTGTTAAGACTGATCCGATTGCACTTTTAAATTTACGTTGTATGTTGATTGGTGGAACGATGAAATGAAAATATAAAATATTTCGTTTCCTCGAGTGGGGGATTGAATCCACCATCCATCCATCCAACTGTCGTTTACAGTCACGTTTGTACCACTGTAACATGACAGGGCTTAAGTTTATGTTTCACGTATAAAAAATAGCCCTTATGCTTTAAGTAGCCTTTAAGTAGCCTTTTGCTTTAAGTAAAATATACATAAAATACGGCACACTAAGAGTTGCCCACGACGTTATTATTTTATTCCGCGGCAAAGACACCAGCAACAGCAAGTAAATATATTCTTACTAAACCACAATGGTTTCCACGTTCAAGTTATTTAAAGACACGCCCAATTTCATTCCTTCCTTCACATACTTCGCAAAAGTCTATAGCGAAAATCTCGACTGTGAAATTCCAGTCACGTCGTACGGGATTCGAACTGACGACCCTATACAGATTTATTTTTACATTTCGTCGCGTCACATGACAGATTGAATGTTCTATAGAATAGAACGCTTTAGATATTTATTCTGTATTCGGGAAGTGTGCTGTATTGGCAGTTTTGCTTATTCGATGTTTATATATGAAGGATTCCTTATGGTTTTTTTTCGCTTTTACGTAAAAATATTGTCAAAATATAAAACGTTTTTATTATTTTATAACTTCAGATTTAATTTTAAGGACGCATAAAACGCCCAATGTGGGAGATAACTATGAATGCAAGTATAGTAATTTACATCGAAATGGTTAATGTCTTATATGAGCTTTGAACATTTAAATCATTATTTTAATATAACGACTACAATCACGGCATTTAAAACGTGATATGAACTTTTTAGCAATACATTTTTTTTCAATTTTACACCTTGTCACGCAAATAGCAGGATAAGTCGCCGTGTGATCCCGGCTTAGAATAGGATCATCCTGGTACTGATGGTGTCGTAAGAGGCGGCTAAAGTACGTGTGGAAGAGTCACATTGTCAGCAATGGCAACACGCGTGGGCAGACTCGACCGGATTGTTATCACCCCCGGCACTTAAAACCGGCGTTAAGTAGTGACCTTGGTCACTGCGCTTCGCATTGGGTAATGCCGGGCCCCGGTGTCCATCCACCTTACAAACCGGCAACGCTCCTGCAGCTCCTCTGGTGCTACACGGGGCCGTGGGCGGCGGTGATCACTTACCATCAGGTGACCCGTACGCTCGTTTGCCGTGTCTTTTCCATAAAAAAAAAGTAACACAGACATGGGAACCTAGTATAACCACAATCCGTTTCCATTAATACACTTTAGTTGACCTATTTCCGTCAAATTATTTCGACAATGTTTCGACATTGCCTTTTTAATGACAGTCAACGCTGCATTTTGTCTCGTTACCAAAGCGAAGAATTAAAATTTAAAGTATTCGCTAGTAGGAATCGAACCCATAACCGACAAGTTCACAGTCTGTAATTACTAAATTTATGGACTAAGAAGTATTTATAGTACTTACCAAATTATAAAAAAGCTTAATTTTCTTTTATTATCTTCACGCAGTATCCCGCACATGGCGACGTAGGTAGAAGTAATTTTAAAATCTTGTATCAAAACCGTTCCAATTGAGACACTTCCTTCAATGGGGAACCCATTTTTCGCCAAATTTGATTGTGTTGAGTGACGGAACTCAACGCCGCGCTATACTTAATTATTAGAGAAGAAAATATATATATTTAATTTCATTCTGGGGATAGAACCAACAACCTAAAGAGTTCACAGTCACGCACTTGTGCCACTGTTGCACAATGGCTTCCTAAATATTTATCTTATTATAGTAAACCAAAGTACCTGACTGTGTAACATAATTTAATGTAAACGGCCGCTGGCATTTTGGTTTATGCTTGTAATAATACACGTTAAAATAACTATATTATAGTTCAAGTAATAATCAGCGCTTTAATTATAATGACGGAATGAGATTCATTTGTTTTTATTGTTTAATGCATATATAATGACAATTATGAAACTGAAAGCGGTGAGTATATTTTTGTAGAATGGAGCGTGTAATTTAAAATAATATTAATATTGACATTGTAATGGTGTCTTCAAATTATAGTTTAGAATTTCTTTTTATTTTCAGCTTCTCACTGTATACCGTAAATAGTAGGCTATATAGAAGGTACTTGGGAAGTAAGTGTTACGACTGTTCAAATTGTGACACCCGTTCTCCAGTTTTCGCTGAATTTGATTAATTACGTGTTGAGTACTCAACCGGCCCGGGCTTTGACGTGTCACTAGAGTAAAGAAAGGAAAATATTATTAAATATTTTATTTCATTGAGTGGGAATTGAATCCATAACCTGTTGCGGTTACAGTCACGCGCTTGTGCCCATAAACCATCAATATTTTTGCTTAACAATTAACAGATACATATTGAAACTAACGATTTTTGAAATGTTCAGTAAAATTTACACAAAACACTGAAACTAAAGCAACCCATAAAAAAACAGTACAGGAAGCGGTCGAACAATTAATTATTCCTCTATAATGGCTCGCCTCATTTAACTCTAACGAAATAGTTCGAAATTGTCTTTCTGGCACTCAAGTACTTACGTTGTGACGCTGTGCTACCATATATTTTCTTTTAATTAAAAGTATTTTGACCAATTATGTTGTGATAAAGGGTTGAAAAGTATTGAAAATCAAATGCATTTTTTGGAACTTTTTTGGAACTTTGCAGAAGGAACTTGGCAATGTATTGTTAAGACACTACGTTCGTGTGTTATGACAATAGGTTCCTTCTGTTTATCCTTATATATGCATTAAATATATATTTGTAAAATTAACAACATTACGAGGCTAATAGATTTACATCTAAATTCAAGTCCCGCCACTGAACGCAATCCGTCACGGAAATTTGGGGAACGGTTTGCCTTGATACTATGTTCTCTCTGCATAGCCTTCTATATGCAGGACGACGACAAACTAAAATATATAAAAGACTATATGTAATACTAACAATATTCTACAGTTAAAGACGTAAGATATGAAATTGATGTGGAAAAGCGTGTTGCTGCCGGTAACAGAATTAACGTTGCCTTAGCTGCATTGACGAGCATGCGAAAAGTTAGCATCGTTTGGCCGTACACAATGCAGTATTGGTACCGACGCTGTTATACGGCAGTGAAACGTAGTCATTACAGAACAAGAATGTAAGAAAGATGAATATGTGATTTCGGTTAGAACTGATCGCATACGTATGAAGAGATACAGAGAATGGTAGGTACTAGCGTGGAAGTCACAGTGAGTATGAAGAAGAACGTGCTTAGAAGTTTTGGGCACGTCGAGTGAATGATAGATGACAGAATGGCATTTAGACATATTGTGAGTTGAGTGGCGTAACTTCACATTAGTAACCAATGGAACAAAAATATGAGGAAACTTTAATAATTTGATCGTTCTCTTTTATTCATGCTCTATACCGCACAAAGCAGGTTAGAAAAGAACTTAGGAACCAAGTTTTAAGATATTTCGATCCCATTTTTTTTTTCTTGTGGCAACACTGATATCGAAATGTTTTTAGAACATCTCCCCTGAAATTAAATAAAATTATTAGTATTTTCTATTGTTAAATTTGGTGTAATTTGTGAAAAAATTCTGTGTTATTGAAATTTTTTACTGTTATAACATATTCAGTACTATATAGTGTGTAAAACTTTAAAGTGCTAGGACGCAGTGCGAACAACTTTTAAGAGAGAGAGATGACAATGAGCATGCAATTCTGGTCATTATTAATAAAAATAAACACTTTAAAAATGAATTGTCAAAACTATTTATAGAACATTCAGAAGTACTGGAACTAAATAATAATCTGCAGGAAATAGTCAATGGGTTTGACCAGTGTAGAGTGGAATATGAGGAAGCCCTCAGGCTAACCGATGACCTAACGTCACAACTGCATGAGGCTAAAGAATATATACTTTCATTAAGACAATTTCGTTTCCCACAATTCTCTAAATCCTGAAGGTATTGAGAGTTCAGTAACAAAACTCAAAACCGCACTTTTCCTCGTTACCACAACTAAGAAATGTAAATATTCCTCGAATGGCGATCGAACCTTCACTCGCTCGCTTGTACCCCTGCACCACGCTTTCAATTTATTTTAACTTAATAATAAGTAAATAAAATAATATCAAATATAGTAAATTAGTCTCGTACAATAGTCAAATGATACTTCGCTCCTAGAGATGGTAGTGTGACATAAGGATAGAAAAAGGGAACTTGGGAGCCTAAAATTAATACCGCAACACTGTATTTTACCTCGTTACCAAAGCAAAGAAAAGAAACTATTTAACAATTAAGTCTACGGTACTCATACGTACTTGTTTATTTTAAATGAATTTTCTGATATCCGTTAAACCACAATTTTGCTCGTCCGTATGTTCCTATTAATGATACATTCATGTTACAGTACAGTAGCTACAGCGTCCACAGTATGTTGATCATTAACTGTACGAGACTAGTTTTATGTATTAGATAATATTTGATTTATTTATTTATTTAAATAATGAGTATTTATAATGTTAATATAACATGATTTACAAAATTAAATTGAGTGCAGGAGTAATTGAAGGCGAAGGTTTGTTTGTTTCGATCCCCACTCGAGTAATATTTTTATTTTGTCACTCTGATAACGAGGCAAAGCATTTATGGAAACAAAGTGTCCCAATACTCCCTCTGCCTATCCTGCTAGGTGCTAAATTTAAGAATAACGAAAGCTTATATACTTTTTTTATTGTTAAAATTGAATGCGTTGGCTTATACTGCAATGAAATTATGAAAATATATGTGTACCTAATGTTTTCTCTGCAGTCTTGGTTTTATTTATTTATATTACATCAAAATAATAAATTGTATTTAGCTCGAAGAGTTTCTCACACATACAGGTACGTACTTTTAAATTGAGTTATTGTTTTATTAGTGTTTAGAATATTGTTACTTTTACACATATTCTTTTATATATTTTAGATTCCCCTTGTATCCTATATATAGTAGGGTAGGCAGAGAGAACATAGTGTCAAGACGCTACTTTACCTACGCACCACCAAATTTACGAGACATTAGACGTTGAGTTGCGAAATTCCATGCTGTGTCTTGTTACCAGAGCGAGGGAATGAGAATGGTAACTTTTTTACACTTCTTGAATCTATCGAATTCAGATATTAACTGATTAGCCTAGAATGTTGTTAATTTTACAAACATACATTTTAATCTGTATGTAGAAGAGTAAGCAAAGAAATCAAGACACAGAACGGAGTGTCTTACCGCTAGATTGCCAAGTTCCTTCTCTCAGCTTGAAGTAATCAAAAACAATCCACTTTTCAACCTTTTTCGCGATAAAATTAGTCCAAATACTTCAAATTAAAAGAAAATGTATGGTAGCACAGCGTCACGATGTGGACACTTTAGTGCCAGAAAGACAATTTCGAACGTTTTCGTTAGAGTTCAATGAGGCGAGCTATTATTGAGGAATAATTAATTGATTTATGTAAATTTTACTGTACATATAATTAATTTAATTTCAATATATATCTGTTAATTTGTGAAGAAATATTACTGCGGTCTGTCATATTTCAAGGGTGACTGTATACGTGACAGGTTGTGGATTTAATCATTGTTTAAGAAATTAAAATATTTAGTATAGTCCTTTCTTCGCTCAAGTAAAGTGACAAAACTGCGGCCTTGAGCTCCGCCACTCAACACGCAATGAATCTAATTCAGCTTCAAAATCATAATTTGAACAGTCGTAACACTGGCTTCTCAAGTACCTTCTATATAGCCTACTATTTACGTTATACAGCGTGAAGCTGAAAATAAAAAGAAATTCTAGACTAAGATTTGAAGACCCTTTTGTATGGATAAGACACAGCAAAAGAGCGAAAACACTACACGACATTAAATATATGTTTCTTTCAATTACGCTTATATTTATTTTTTTTACCTGTAAAAAATAGACACCGATATCAGTTACGTAATTGTCATTAGACAATAAAAACAAATTAATTTCTCATTATTTCATTATAATTAAAGCGTTCTGTATTATTACAAGCCTAAACCAAACTGCCAGCGGCCGTTTACATTAAATTATGTTCCACAGTCAGGTACTTTGGTTTACTATAATAAGATAAATATTTAGGAAGCCATTGTGCAACAGCACAGCACAAGCGTATGACTGTGAACTACAGGTCGTGGGTTTCATCCCCCCAAGGAAATAAATGTTATTTTTTTGTTTTTGGTAATTAGCGGCGTTGAGTTCCCCCAATCAACACCCAATGAATTAAATTCGATGAAACTGGAGAACGGAAGTGTCTTAATTTGGACGGACCCAAAAATTCTTTCTACTTACCGTGAAGCTAAAAAGAATTATACACCTTTTTACAATTATTATAAGTATTCCTCAATCTGTAAATTTAGTAATTGCAGACTGAAATAGTTCCAATGCTTGTTGTTTTGGTAAAGAGACAAAATGCTGTGTTGACTGTCACTTAAAACGCAATGTTTCAACAATTCGAGAAAATAAACCAACGGAAATGTGTTAATACTAGGTTCCCATGTCTGTGTTGAAATTGAAAAAAAACATTGCTTAAAAGTTCATATTACTTTTTAAATGCCGTGATTATAGTTGTAATATGAAAATAAATATATCAATGTTCAATGCTCTCATAATACGATGATCGTTTCGATGTAAATTACTATACTTGCATTCATAGTTACCTCCCACATTGGGCACTTTATGCGTCCTTAAAATTACATCTTAAGCTAAAAAAATCACAAAACACTAGACATTTTGACAATATTTTCAACTAAAAGTAAAAAAAACCCGCCCCGTATATATTTATATACCGAATCCTACATATATAAACATTGAATAAGCAAAACTGCCAATACAGCACACTTCCCGAATACAGAATAAATATCTAAAGCGTTCAATTCTATAGAATATTCAATCTGTCATGTGACGCGACGAAATGTAAAAATAAATTTATATAGGGTCGTCAGTTCGAATCCCGTACTACGTGACCGGAATCATACAGTCGATATTTTTGCTATAGACTTCGCGAAGTTTGTGAAGGACGGAATGAAATTGGTCGTATCTTTGAATAACTGGAGCGTGGAAGCCATTGTGGTGTAGTGTAATATACTAGCTTTTACCGTTGTCTTTGCCCGTGGAATTAAGTAAGTCTCACGTGGTACCTACTCTCAATGAACTTGAAGCAATAACAATAACGTCTGTCTTTTATATGTGAAGCATAAACTTAATGCCTGTTATAGAACAAGGTACAAACGTTACTGTGAACAGGTTGTGTTGTGTTCAGTACCCAACTTTTCTGCCTTTTGAAGCTCAACGCCGCCCTTTGCCCTTTGTCAGAACGAGGACGCAAAATAATTAAATATCTCATTGCCCCGAGCGGGAATCGAACCAACAGGTAATAATATTCAAATAATAAATCTGGAACAATTTCAATACTGTGAATAACGCACAAATAATTATGTCATAACATGTCGACGGTTAATTAACCGCAGAATGGCTGCGTACCTAACCATTGCCCAGGCTGGTTTAATTTGTATATGACCTATATATACGAGCTCCTGGCTTTATATACCTAGAAGTGTATTAATGTTTTTTTTAGTTTCACGCTGTATCCCGCACATTGAAGAGTAGGCAGAGGGAACCCGGGAATCTAGTGTTAAGACACTCCGTTCCACTTCCGTTCCGCAACTCAACGCCGCGCTTTGCCTTTTTACCAACTAGTTAGTTTTAAGATATTCTTTTCCCCTTAAGACATTTCCGTTTCCCTCTATCCTTCGAATCATGAATGTATTGCGAGTTCAGTAACAGAGGGAACTTGGAAACATGCGATCCTAGTGTTAACACACTCCGCCCATGCCGTGATTCTCCTTGCAATAAAAGAGAAGAAAATAAAATATTAAGCAAGTTTGCAGTCGCACATGCCTTTGTGCCGCGTCCGGCCTTTATATGAACTATTATTATATACAACACATTAATAAGAAATATATGTTTTCTTGCACTAAATAATTTTGGATAAAACTTTTTTATCTGAATAATACATAGTGCTCTCTCTGCCTCTGTGCCGCTGCGCCACGACAAATCGCTAATCCTAGGCCTTAATTTAATCTCTTTGTTTATAAGAAAAGCTATAATATTAATAAGTACATACAATTTTAATACCTTGCATACATTATTAAAAGATCGTGCTATCCCAAGTATAGCTGGCTGGGGATAGGGAACCTAATGCTCAAACACTC
>DWMZ01002242.1:0-14468 GCA_018249855.1 Eueides tales michaeli | reverse complement strand
TTCTTTTATTACTTATTGATTTGGTGTAGTAATACCTTATACTTGGAACTTGGGATTTGCCGCCGTACCATTTTTCAATTAAAGTAATCCTAGAGAAAAGAGAAGGTTTATTAACTCTAATATGTGACCACTATCAGGATGAATGAACTATAATTTTACTTTAGACTTGTATTAAAAATAATATACTAGTCATAAAGAGGAAAATTGTAAGGAATATAACGTTTTTATCAATTTTTCACTACAGTAAAAAAAAATAAGTATTTCTTTATGAATGGTTAGATTATGTTACTCATAAGCTTTAAAAATACACCAATTATTAACAGAAGGTTGCAAAAATAGCCGTCTTGAACATCAAAGAGAATACATACAAGCGAGTTTAACCGTAACAAATTGAAATTCATGTACGTAAAAAATTATTACATGGAATTTTAAGATTAATGCAGAAAAATATTTATATAATATTTGAAGTATGCACTTCAGCGCTATGCTAGTGGTATGATTTGTCAATCTAAATACATTTATCACTTTAAAGAGATTAAAATGATAAATTTTGTTTAATTCAAATTCTTTCGTAATATATGTTCAATATGGATTCAATGTTAATAATAAAACGTCTCCTGGGTTGTTTTTCTTCTTTGCTGTCGTATGGTAATATGACCTAAATTTTGTGTAACAGAAATTGGAAATCAACCTCAATCAGTATATGGTGGCTCACAACCGCAAGCCGCATCCATTGGCTATAATACAAAGATAGTACTGGCTCATAAAAGCTAGAATGAAGTATGAAAAATAATATATTTTAGGCAATAAAAAAGTTTTATATTAATCTGAAGGAGATATTTTAGACGAATCTATATGAATGCTGGAAAAAAGTAGAATGCCCTACATAACAAAACTGAAGTGACGAATCATTCAAATACAAATCTGCTTGGGCCGTCCAGTAAGCTGTCTGTTATCTGACGATACGAATTCAGCTAAATTTACGTGATTATGCCTTTTCCTAACATATTTGTATCTGTACGACCTCACTACATATTAGTAAACGAAAAGATATTTAAATATTTCTAATTTTGTAGTCGTTATTTTATTAAGATTATTTTATATTACCTATTTTATTAAGATTTAAAATAAATAGGAGTGTAACAGCAAATTGCAATCATTGCGTGTAAGAGAATACCGCGATATCGGATGACCAACCTCCATACTCATACAACTGCATTATTACAGATATAAAATCTATACATAATTTCATTATTATTATTGTACGAGTATGGTATCTTTTTAGCGCAATTTTACCAAAATCTATTTAATATTTTGGTAAAACAATATCGACAATCCGATATTGTCGATATTGTTTTACCAAAATCCATATTCTTACAAGATAGTAAAATATAAACTTAATTTGATGGTTTTTTATTAAAATCTAACATATATTTGACTATCTTCTGAGCTAGAACACTTTAGGTTAAATTTAAGTCAAGTTTCTTATATGTTTCCCACATGTAAATTTAGCTTGAATTTTATTTTTTTAAACAATATTTAGTTGTATACGATTACAAATTATCATAGAACAATTATTTACAAACTATCTAAGATGTAACTAAGAACACTATGAAGTGAAACACTATCAGTGATTTTAACCAAAGGTTAGGTTAAAATTAGAAAATATCTTTTGTGAATCTGGAGGAAGGCATTAGGTTATACCACATAATGACCAAGAGGATTGAAGTAGTAACAAAAAATGTTGCAAAAATATTGGAACTTGAAAGCTTCCTTTCGTACGCTGCATACTGCTATTACGCAAAAGTTAGATGTTGTTCAAAGATATATCAGTTTTAAATAAAATACGGAATCAAAATGATCGTAGTGTCGTGAGTTGTAAGACATGCGAGTGACAGCGGACCAGTTGATACATTCGTTTACCATGCGCTCGCACCTAAGTAGATATGTAATAACATTATTCTATTAAATAAGATATTTTTGCGATCAAATTCAAATGAAATACAAAAAGAACGATTTATTTAAATTAATAATAATAAAATAACACGCTTTAATCAATAGGAGTGCAGTTACAATATAAAATACGCGAAAACAGAAGACCTTGAAAGCATACGTATTTCTTTGTAAGACTATAAGTGCGCAGTGAAAATTAATTTCTTTAACAAAATGTAGTGTGATTCAAGCGGGCGAAGTTGCGGGCGAGTCGCTATTACCATATCTTTTATATGGTACTAGCGAGGCGCTCGCAGTCAATTTTATAAATTGATGACAATATTCGTGATTTCCATTCATGTTCACGTGTGCATAGTACTAACTGACACTATTCATAAAGACAGTATGTAATCGTGTATCCAGAATTAGCATTTATATTGGCCGGAGCGCGCCAGCCGACCTTATACCTATGTCATTTTGTATCTAACAGTAAAAGGTAGATTTATTGCGTTGCTCCTTCTTCTTATAGTCTCTTTACACTTTGACTGGATAGGCGGAGAAAACTCAATTATATAAAAATCTCGTCCTAAGATGAACCTGCGGGTATTTCGCGCTAGCTGCCAAAATACAGAACTGTACTCTAAAGAAAAGTAATTTATATTATTTGCATCTTATATTTCTTTTTATTTGATATTATTTACGTGTCCTTAGGAAAATTCGGTTGGTTATTTTAGTTTTAGTAATACTGTTATCATATTTAAATCAGTAAGTTGTACAAACAGAAAGATAACGATACGATTCATAAAGAATAGTTGATTTTATTCTCCCTACATTGTTTTTTTCTCGCAAATATATTCAATGTACAAAATATAATTTTTTACTGTTTTATTATCTGTTTAATCCTACTATAACTATACTTATAAAAAAAAACAAATAAAATAAAAATGTCATTACCATTGTAACCTGCTGATGACAGGTACTATCTATGTAATATTAACATTATGAACGGCACTCGTTCCGATTCAAATCTGGTGCCATTTTCAAAAAATAAAAATATTGTATAATAGTTGCTCTTCAAATAGAAATGGAGAATTTTTATATACATGTGTTTTTATATACAGTATATAACTTGTGCTAATGAAAACTGTACGTTCGTTATGACGTCAAAGCTACCCTACGCTACTTTATCACGTGGTCTCACACGATTGTCTGAGAACGACACATACCTAGATTGTGCACCGAGTTTTTATATAACTAAAATTACTATCTAATTTGGTCAAATTAGGGGTGTTGAAATATATTATTAAATATATTTTAAGATATAAGTAATCCCACCAAAAACATTTCATGTAAAATGTTGCCAAGACGACCATATAAGGTTTGCCCTGCGAAAAAGATATCAGATCTCATGTAGAGCCAAGCTTCTGAATCTACACGGCCTAACTCTACCGACCCAAACTTCATAAATTCTACAGATCAGTAAAAATGTATAGCTTCGCCGTTTCGCTACCGTTGTGCAGGTAATGTGAATATTTAGTTCCTGAAGTAAGTCTCGAAACAGCCCAGCCATACATTTTTACTGATACGTAGAATTTGTGAAACTTGAGTTGGTAAAGTTAGGCCGTGTAGATTCAGAAGCTTGGTTCTACATGAGATCTGATATCTTTTTCGCAAACCTTATATGATCGTCTTGGCAATATTTTACATGAAATGTAAAATGTTGCCATTGATGTACCTCAATGTTGACATTGATGTAACTACTAATTGATGTCAACCAGTAGAACCTTGTATTAAACTTGATTTTGAAGATTTAGTACTATTATAATATACTATAAAAATAACTACTAACTAAAGAAAGATCATAGCTTGTTAGCTCTGTTGTAAATACACGATAGCTCTCGAATTGTTTAGCATTTTTGTGGATTTGTCAATAAACAATTAAGATCATTGTTCTGTACCTTTTCATTCTCTAAGCTACATAATATTTCCATACAATACATTTGTCCATAAAGCTTTTGCAAAGCTACCATACATACATATGTATATTATACTTTTTCATTACTAACAGGCATGTGATGGATTCAACAGCTATTTGTTATACAAAATAGCGAAAAGATAAAATGCGTAATTTATCTCATTTCAGAATTTTAGTAGTTCTGTTTTACTATTAAAAATGTTTTTTTTAATTAACTTAAGAAAAAAATATTATGAAATTTACCGTGGCAACATTGATAATTAGGAGTATCAATCTTCTAAGTTTAAATCGTGATACACTGTTTACTAAGCAAAATTAAATAGAAAATATAAATTAAAATTTAAAAAAATGTTTAGAATAAAATAAAACAACAAAAACCTATTAAACGTTCGAAGCTGTGGAAACAACAATTGGGACGACCATTAACCTGTTCTTTACAAAAATAATTAAACTTTCTTTTATATTACATATTTTGATTTAATATTTTTATCAAGTATCGATAGAATAGGAAAATTGTAACAATAAAATAAGTTTGTCGACCATTATGTACCAAGCTAACTCACCAAAGTAGGTTTCATGCCAAAAAGATGCATAGCGTCCCGGCTCCCGCCAAATTGAAGCGATCACCAAATGCACAGAACATTGTAAGGATAGCGAGGTACGCGATCGATATACTCGTTCACTACACGGCTCCGCGGACGCTGTACGCATAACGCCGCTTAACCAACGGGTCTACCGCACATATTAATCTCAAGTTATTATTTTACAAACACGTCCACTCATGAGAAAAGCAACCTGAGACGACCGCAGCATTCGAAACCTTAATACTTCCCTTCGCTGCAAATATTAGGTGACAGTAACGAGGAATTCAAATAACATCTCGCAATTTTCGCACAGCGAAGTCGCTTACCGGAACCGATTTATAATGAAACAAATCGAACTAATCGCCTACTTTAAACGAAATAACTTTTAAACGAATCAAAGTTGCTTTTCTCAGAGCCACAAAAACTTAGTAACGCGTCAAGCGAGTCTCAATATAAAAATAATATGAACAATGTGGGGACAGGAACAGGAGTCGCGTAATAATAAGAGAACTCGCGTGGGGATGGTACGGAGGGTGCATTGTGCACCGGCGAAATTCGGAAGGGCCCGCTGCGAAAGCCCCTGTTCGGCCCCCTACACTTGCGCAAGATGTGAACCCGTTTTGATTTTTGTGAATATAACTGGGAATTTAACCGTTCGCCGGCACCTTTCATTAAGCTGGACCGTTAGTCTGGTTATTTATTAATAAGCTATGGAACTGGATGATGATAATAATAATACAAAGAATAAAAAACGTCAACCATGTTAGTCATGTGGCAAAGAGTGAGGGAGCTGATATAAATTTAGCTGTAAATATTTATTGTTCAACCATATAGTCCGATAATACCGTGTAGTATATAGTTATATACACATATAAAAATTATAGCGTAACTTATATTTTGAGGTGTGGCAGTGGCACAAACAAGCGACTACAAACCCGTAGGTTTTGGGTTCGATTCCCACTATGAAATGTTTCATATTTTCATTTCTTCACCCTGGCAAAACGCAGCGATGAGTTCCGCCTTTCAATACGCAATGCCTTAAGAATTCGGCGGAATGTGGGAAACGAATTTTCTTAACCCTGGGTTCTCAGGTTCTCTTTGCCTAACCTGCTATATAAGTACATTTACTCTTTAGTTAACGTAGGCAATAAATTAAGTAGATACAATTACAACCCTGAGTATCCAAAGCGCATTTATCTACATATGCTTTCTACGTATGTGACGATTAGCCACGGATGAAACAAGGTAGACTGAGTAATTTGCAAATAATTAAAGAACTGTTTATATACCAAAAGTACCAAATTAATATTATGTTTTTAAATACCAAAAGTACTAAATAAAAATTTTAAAATATATATATTTCTTACTTTTGGTATTTAAAAAAACAGACCTGTTTAATTTTCAGACCGAAAAGTTTGTATTGTGCAATCGCTTGCAGGTTTACCTATAAGTCCAGGTATAACAGATAAATCACATGTAAACCTATAATCTCAGTACACATAAGCGATCCATTGCTAAATTTATTTGTGGTGTTTTTGAAAAAAATAGTTTATTAATCAGTAGTACCTATTTAATATGAAAATTTAGGAGATTTTTTTCTAGTATAACCTATGTATGGATATTGGACATTGTACGTACATAACTACGTATGATATTCGTCTATCGTTAAGAAATCTTACGCTCTTTAAGCTCATTTATTATAAATAATTATTCTCTCAACTCATTTAATATAAATAATTACCTTTTCTTTGCCTGCCAAATCATTACATAGTTATAGTATAAAAAAAGCTATCCACAAATAAAACGTACCTTCCATGTTTATAAAGTCTTTCTCCAATTCAATTTTATCTACTCCACCAAACTTTTTAAGAATAACATATTTTTTATGATGAATAAGACAGCCAAATTAAAATACGTTAGTCAGGTATATGTTTTCATATTAAAATGTAATACAGTATTACCATTATTTTGTTTTTTGCATCTATACGATACACCAAAGTAATATAAATGCGATTCCGAATCAAGAATGGAAGTTCATACCCATATATCTAGGGACATGGGGACTACTAAGTAAGAGTACCTATCTACTGTTGATTACTCAAAAATATTGCTAATAAAATATTAGTAAAATAGTGGCACAAAAGTAATAATTTGATTTGCAAATGTCCTTTCTGAAAATTAAAAAAATAACATCGAATTACTAATTGTAATCTTCAATACATATTATAATATTTTTACTTCATATTTTCCCATTAAACGTTACGCGGTTCTAGTATGCCCGCATTCGCAAAGAGATGGCGCTACTATCAAATCCTGTACAATAATATTCTCTTTGGTTTAGCGCTGCGCTAGTCTATCGATTTTATGTTTACCGGTCAGTGTTGACACTAATAAAAAATAAAATTAATATTCCAAATACATCGCTATTCCTAGTGTTTACGCCTATTTTCTTTTAATCTTGTGAATACTTTTAAGATTCTTAAGGAGAACATTATCAACAAACCACAACAAGACCTTCAAATAATGATTTTATTTAAGCATACATATAATATGCCATCGGCGTAGCAACACATAAATGTCTATGAGTTTGACCCCGTAGCTCGTGTCCCGAGCAGAAGGAAAGTGTGGTGTAGGGCCAGGCCCTTACTTTTCGGTCTTCATCCCGTTAATATTGTGTAAAATGGGAACATAATAGGTAAATAAGTTAATGAATATCCAAATATTTACTTTTAAATAAATATATTGAATTTACTTAACACAATTTCCATTATCAAAAATACATCGCGAGCAATCCGTACGAGTTACAATTGCTAAGAATACCGTCAAAAGTTGCGCACCGATCATCTTCTTAGGATATCCTTTAAAATTGTGTTTTAAATGAAAAGTAAAGGCAAATAAATGATTGCGTCGGAATTTCAATGATATATTAATTTAATATTATTAAAAAATATATTTGAAGTCCTTCAGATTTTAGTGAATGTGTTGAGACAATGGTGTATCGATTATTTTGCGCTAACGAAATGTCATCCCGGTACCGTAGTGTTAATATTAGAAGTCTATGTTTGTGATCATGATAACTTTTGTCTAGGCATCTACGTGTTTTATATTCAGCTTACAATTCATTTTAGCTTCAGTGACAAAAATAGTTTTGCAATTAATTTGGAAATATATAAAATACTCATGCTTTTTTATTAATTGACGTTCGCTTTCGTTACTTTTGGTAAACTTTATTGATAATACTTTCCAGTATATTCGTAAATATAACATAAAAATTAAATATAAAGACTTGCTTGAAATTAAAGCAATGGAGAATGATACATTATTTTTAATACAATTACGTTTTGAAAGATGAAAACATATTAAACAATTTGCAATATTAAGCAAAACGATTTCTTTCTAAATAGCAAGTAATAAATATGACCTACAATATTGATAGTCAAACATTTTAAACCTTTTCTAATTTAAGCATTTGCAAACTTTTTTTTATCGATTTCAATTTTAATTTACTTAAAATTAAAATATAT
Organism: Eueides tales michaeli; assembly: GCA_018249855.1. Taxonomy (NCBI): domain Eukaryota; kingdom Metazoa; phylum Arthropoda; class Insecta; order Lepidoptera; family Nymphalidae; genus Eueides; species Eueides tales. The sequence goes on along the minus strand of DWMZ01002242.1, from coordinate 6,453 downwards.
ATCTTATACTTTTGAAACGTAAATTGCTTTCTTATCATAGAAAAATATTGACGCAGTTGAAGTAGAAATTAAAATGCTTATTAAAATCAAAATATGCTCTTTTACACAATAAAGTATGATTTTAACCTATGAAATTTATTGGTTACAGTTTCGGAAGTGTACCTACTGAAAAAGATCGCGCTCAAAACTTGAACAGTAAGTTGAACTTTTGAGTCACATAGGTTTAGCTATATTGGATTAAAATGGCGAATCCAGGTCGAGAAAGTGTTAGTACTCGTTTTTCCGATAACTATGACCTTAAAGAGGAACTTGGTAAGGGAGCATTCTCAATAGTAAGGCGAGCTGTTCAAAAATCAACTGGATATGAATTTGCCGCAAAGATTATCAATACCAAGAAACTCTCAGCAAGGGACTTTCAAAAATTAGAAAGAGAAGCTCGAATTTGCAGAAAATTACAACATCCCAATATTGTAAGACTGCATGATTCTATACAAGAAGAACATTTTCACTATCTAGTTTTTGATTTAGTAACCGGCGGGGAATTATTCGAAGATATAGTGGCACGAGAATTTTATTCAGAAGCAGATGCTTCTCATTGTATTCAACAAATCTTAGAATCCGTGCACCATTGTCATCACAATGGCGTAGTACATAGGGATCTTAAGCCCGAAAACTTATTACTTGCCAGCAAAGCTAAAGGCGCCGCCGTAAAATTAGCTGATTTTGGATTAGCTATCGAGGTTCAAGGGGACCAGCAAGCATGGTTCGGATTTGCCGGTACTCCTGGCTACCTCTCACCTGAAGTACTTAAAAAAGAACCTTATGGCAAGCCAGTGGATATTTGGGCTTGTGGTGTAATTTTATACATTTTACTGGTGGGTTATCCTCCATTTTGGGATGAAGATCAACATCGATTATATGGTCAAATTAAAGCTGGTGCTTATGATTACCCATCACCAGAATGGGATACCGTGACACCTGAAGCTAAAAGTCTGATTAATCAAATGTTAACAGTAAATCCTAGTAAGAGGATTACTGCTTCAGAAGCTTTGAAGCATCCATGGATTTGCCACCGCGAGCGTGTTGCGTCTGTTATGCATCGACAGGAGACTGTAGACTGCTTGAAGAAGTTCAATGCCCGGCGCAAGCTAAAAGGTGCCATTTTAACCACTATGCTTGCTACACGCAATTTCTCAGGCAAATCTATGGTTAATAAGAAAGGCGATGGTTCACAAGTCAAAGAGTCAACTGATAGTAGTACTACGTTAGAGGATGATGATTTGGATAAAGACAAAAAAGGAGTTGATAGAGCGTGTACAGTCATTTCTAAAGAGCACGATGAAGAGGCTCTTACCAAAGCTGATTCGTTCGGTAAAGCTCGCGGCGATAGCAACGCTTCCTTGCGCCGAGCTGAAGTTATTAAAGTAACAGAAATTTTGATTGACGCAATCAATAATGGCGACTACGAAACATATTCCAAGTTGTGTGACCCTAACGTGACCGCTTTTGATCCCGATGCCTTAGGTAATCTGATAGAGGGAGTAGAATTTCACAAATTTTTTATTGACAACACTCCTACACACGTGAAAACAAATACCACAATATTAAATCCAAGAGTACACTTACTTGGAGAAGATGTAGCTATAATAGCTTACGTGTGCGTGACACAGAGTGTCGATGCCGAAGGCCGACGCTCTACAACCCAGACCCAGGAAACGCGTATCTGGCACAAACGCTATAACAAGTGGACTGCAGTTCATTTCCATCGCTCCTAACTAGTCCCTTTCCCTAAAGGCTATACAATGCCACTGGAATTTGGTCTCAAAAAGCCTGATTTATGTAATGGTGAGGTCATTAAAACTATTATTACATTTCATGAATAGGTAGAGACCACAAAGAATCAACAATTCCTTGGCTAAAATATATTATTAATGTCTAATTCTGCTAAAACTTACACGAATTTTACTAGTAATTCTTTGTAATCTCAAAGAATTAAGTTATTTAAAATAGGTATCAATCAATATAAGCGATTTAAATGCTACTTCATGTTTCGTAATAATCAAGTCTCAGATTAAATCCAATGTTTTGTGGCTAAATGTGATACTGATATCCCTTGCTTATTGCTAGTTAGTAGGTATACAATGATCTCGGCCACAATCGAATATTATCAACGAAAATTTTCGTATATTAAATACAATCGTTGGTATTCAGTGACTCAAAAATCTCAAAGAATTAAGATCTGAAATTAATGAATCTACTTCATCACTAAGTACCTAATATTATTAAAAACTGCAGAAATTTTCAAGATTTAGAATTATTAGCACATTTCTCAATAAGTCTCTCTACATTTTTAACTATGAATGTTTTGTCGTGCTTAAAAAATGGTGTTCTATTTGTTATTGAATACCTAGCTCGTAAGTATTAAGTAAATAATAATGCAGTTATTGGCACTACACATAAAACATTTGAATAAATATATCAATACTTACATATAACATATTTATTATCTTTATATATTTTGACTAAAGTAATGAATTACTTTATAACTTCATTACATTTTAGTCTAGAATTGATTTGTTAAATAATCTTTTAAGTAAATTATATCAATTTTGTCAATTTTAGATTTAAATGTTAAAAATTACTGTGCGTTTGCTTTATATAATCAATCAAATAATATATGTTAATTATTATATGTTTTGCTACAATTTAAAATTGCTGCCTCATATCATTTAAAACACAGAGAAATATAGTAATACAATTCTAGAGTGATAAAAGTGCAAAATACAGAGTGAGTTCAGATGTTAAAGAAAAAAATTGTTGAGTGATGTCAAATGTGTAACAGTTTTTATGCACAAATTCACTTTAGAAATGTGCTAATATAAGTCTGGAGAATTCAACATTTTATAGGAATAAAATTAGATATAAACAACATTTACTAATGTTTTTACAATTTTGTAAATCGTAGTAAGTATAGTTAGCAAAACCTAATTTTTATATATTATTCAAAATGAGAATTGTAATTATAATATATTGCATCCTAGATAATTTATTTGTGAATTGTGAATATGATCTTATATCCACTGTATGAGTATATAATTGTGCCACTACCATTGAATTTAGTGCCAATAACTGTATAAATTTAAAAAATGTATTCTAGTCTTTATTGTTACGCATACTTAGTATTTAATCAATGTTTTCATTAATTTGGAAAATTATACATACCTGATGATGCATACGTGTACATACATAGATATGATATGCATATTGCATGTGTGGATCATTTTAAAACCAATGCATATTTATATCTGTTATATTTTTATTTCTACTTGTTGTTTGTTACTTATACACTGTCATTAATATTAACTTGGTCCATAGTTATGTTACAAATCTTCATACTTGGAGAACAGAATGTCTGAAATATTAAAAAATTGTTTATAATATGTTTTAAAATTTCACTAGATAAAATTAAACTATTAACATCACAAATACAAAGATAGGATAATGATGTCGTTAAGTATTACTAAAGCTTGTCCAAACTCTAATATTGTTGTAGGAAGTGCTGATTTTACTAACTGAATGGTTGAATTTATTATTGCAAAATAATTTTCATTAACTAAACTACTTATATTTAACTATAGCAAAATATATTAAGAATGTATGCTTTATTGTTACAATTCTTATTTGTTAATAATACCAATGATAAGTATATTGCATGTGATTATCCATATATATTATACTACTTTATCTATATACATAATTTATTAAAATATATTCTGCTAATTTTAGAAATACAAGAAAAATAGATTTATTTATAACCAAACTAATCAGTTGATGAATTAAATACTGTGATTGCACAAATTTGAAAATCGTTTAAGCCAGAATTCATAAATACTTTGTTATAATAGTGTTGTCTTCCCTTAACAGTGTTCCAAAATATTACATTGAAATAAATTATAATTACTTATTACAATTTTCAAAAAATTATTAAGCTTTACTCTTTTAAAATTTTTAAAAGACAGATCTCTGTTCATTGTTATAGCACTTTCCCGATTGCATGCACTAACCTACTGCTTTAATATACATAAATAGGGCAAATTTCTTAAATAATAAATGAATTCAATGTTTATCTATTGGCTGGATTTTCGTAAAATTTACTTAGTTTATGGAAATGTTTAATAATTGCTTACCATAAATAATTAAAAATATCATGTACTATAAATGCACATATTTACTGTTTGTAAGCCCATAAATTTAACAACTACTGTAGTTGTAGTTGAACTACAATATATTTGTTTTATTTGTGGGTTCATTAAAATTTAAAATGGAAAATATCACAGTCCTTGAGTATGTGTCTGTATTTTTAATTTTACAACCAATGCAATGCATGGTTAAAAAATATGGGTGCAGTGCAATATAACATTATAAATTACTAATATACACATAAACCAATATAAATTGTGTTAAAATTATAGATTAACCTCCATTAGCTAATTATTTTTAAATCCTGTAAAAATATTGACCATTCAGCTAGAATTTATAATGTGTGCAAAACTAATGGAGCATTCTATGTTAGAATATGGTTTGTTAAGCCTATGAAATTTACATTAAAACTATGTAGGGTGTACTTAAATTGAGTGAATAGTATTATTTAGTTCAACTTTAAATAAATATTGCACTCCTGCCTAGTTATATTGAGATTGTTTTGTGTCATAGCTAGGATTTAACCAAAGTATCTCATACTTAATGCACTACTAAATTCATTTTAAAATTTAATCTTTATTATGAAGTTGGTGAAAGTTTGTTGTAGCATAATTTAAAATGTGAAGTGTAGGTGTATTGTCGGTATATTTCTATTTGACATAATTTCTTAAACCTCTGCATTGCCGATTATCATGTAACATTCTCTAAAATAAAGTTTTTTTGATCTACAATACAAATATTTTAATATGTACCTAATGTATCACTTTATACTTTATTTCATAAGTTACTATGGTTTAGAGCTTATGTGTTAATAAACCTAAATACTCTATACATTTGAAAAAGATACTCTATAGAAATGAATGCATAAATAATACTAGAACATATATTTTTAAATAATTTTATTTATTTAAATATAAGTGGAAAAATATTATACTATAATTTTGATTGTATAATTATACACATTTTTAAGCTTCACACTTTGATCAATAATAAGGAACCTCCTATGTACTACAATTTACTATAAAACTACAACTACAATATCTAACTAAACTAAACTTAAACTAACAAATTGCATATACATTTACTTAATTTAAATTACATTTAAATATTTCATCTTCTGGTATACACCTTTGCAACCATCTATGCCAACATCAAAATTTTTCATAATATCTAAAAGTTTATTTTCACTTAGCTTTTTGTTTGGAGCTTCATTTTCAATACACATTTTTAAATGTTTTTCATTCAATGATTCAAATTTAATGAAGTTCTTGATCATATTTTTATTATTAAAAGTGTTGTTAACTTCCTTTACAAAATTAATATCACATTTTTTTGAAAACTGTTCACTCTGAATATCACAGTTGTATAATAACAAAATTGTAATTTTTTTTGATAAGTTTTCACTTTTCTTTACTAATGCATTAATGTTCTCTTTAATGTTTATAATATCATTTCCTCTTAAATCATCTACAACTATAATAGAAGACTGGCAGAATGAAAGTCCAAACATATACTCTGGTGAAGTTTGTAAAAAACCTGGCATAGTGAAGTGGTACACATTATTATATGTTATTATATTCTCTAATATAAATGATGTAGTATATGTCTTACCCACTCCTGTACCACCATATAAAAGAATAAATTTTACAGATGCCTGTGTTTCCAATGCCTTAACTATAGATTCTACTGCTGAAGATTGTCCATATAATTTTGATGATATAGTATTTCTTAAAAGTTTAAGATTAAAATTTTCATGACACGTAAACTGTGTCCATTGATAAATAATAACAGACAAAAATATTGCAAACATATATGCGAGTATTTTACTCAAAGTTCTCCTTGTATTATTAGAAGTTCGTTCTTGTTGTGCAATTAAATGATTTACAGATAAAGGTTTAATATTTGAATAACTTTGAATAACACTAAAATCGTTTTGATCCTTCTCTTCTTTAATAAAAACCGGCGAAAAATCTAACGAACGATCTACATATGATATGTCCATTGCGCTTACTGAATTAGAACTTAAATCTATATCCATAGGTTCACAGCTATTTTCGTGGTGGTTATCCATTATTGTAAACCCTGATAAACTTAATTTAATATCGGCGAAGTTTAAGAGCTTTAAGTATATGAACGGCAGCTTATTTTTCCTCAGTTCTACAATTATACTTTGTTGTATTGTATTGCATGCACATTCATTGATCGCAAAATAAATTTACAAAATAAACGTAATCTAGTGTCATCTGTTATGTT
>DWMZ01002241.1:0-14470 GCA_018249855.1 Eueides tales michaeli | reverse complement strand
AAGAATTCTATCGTCAAATTCTACAAATGGTGGGAATAGTTTACACACAATTTCTTAGCATCTATATATGAAATAGGTAAGTCTTTTTACACGAAAGAAAGACAAAAGACGCTCGCAGAATTTTTCATTGGAATAGAATTTTTTCGAAGGAAAAAGGATCTCTATCGGGTAACACAGTGACGTAAAGATAGATTCGATAGTCGATCGTATTTTTCATTACACCTACTCGTACGTTACGCACGCCATTCCCCGAGTTATTGGTTTCATGAGAGTAAAGTGTTATTCGACTATTTTATAGCACTATATTAAATAGAAACTAGAGAATATCTATATAAAAAGCAACTCGCGATACTTTTTTAATGGATTTTCAAGTTCTATTTTGACTTGGTGATGAATGTGAATAATATATATGACTTAAGTTCGTTATATACTAAGACAATTATTCAGACTAACATTACTATTAGTAAAGTAGTTTAGTTAGTGGTAGTAAAGTGGGAAACGGAACTATGGTAGTGGGAACGGAGTTTGTAGGTTACCTTTACTGTTCGAGCGGAGGAACGGAGTGTCTTTACACTAGGTTCCCAAATTCCCTCTGCCTACCGTGCCATGCGCAGGATACAGCTTGAAGCTACCTCTACCGTTCCTACTATGTGTGGAATCAATCCCGCAACGTGAGGCTAAAAAATCAACTAATCAGGATTTAAAGTAGAAAAAATAGAAGAAAATGAAGGTCTATAAGAATACATTTTACAAAAAGCTTTATCGACACTTTAGGTGGAATTCTTCAGCATTAGGAATCAATTTTCTACAGAATTAAATAAATGTGGGTAATTTGCGGGACCTTTTGTCATCAAAAGAAAAGTTCTAACGACGCTCTTACACTCTTTAGTTCGGGTGTAATATCGCAGATTGTTAACTGTCATTTCCATTAATGAAACAAGGTGGAAAAAAACCTTAATACGGTATCAGTTTCTGGTATCAGTTATTTAGAAGAAGCACGAATTAATATATATTTTTTAAAATATTATTTTGTTATGTCAAATTTTCATATATTTAATCTGTGTAAGTATACATTTGTGTATGTATGTATGTATAGATGTATGTATGTATATATGTATGTAAGTATGTATTTTTGATTAATATAGTATGAAATATTGTTTTTTTTTCTAATTTGAATATATTTACTTTTTATAAGTAATTATCAGTGACAGTAACCTTAAGACCTTTAATTGCAAATATAATTTACTTAACGTTAAAAAATTGCAGCTTGTAACTTTTTATTTTGCGAAAAATGTTCAAATTTGAATTTAAGCAAGAAAATGTGGATCGGAACAGAGTGTGAAACAAGCTTACCAATTTCGCTCTGCTTACTTACTTACTGATAACGGGGATCATTCATTCATTAGGTTGTCGTAAAGAGGCCTGTCGTGGCTCAGCAGCATAAGCGTGTGACTGTAACCGACAGGTTGTGGGTTCGATCCCTACTCGATACCCTTTAATATTTAATATTTTCAATTTAAATATTTAATATTTTAATTTCTTCGCTCTGGTACAAAGCGAAACATGGCGTTGAGTTCCGCCACTCAACACGCAATGCTTCAAATTGCCGGAAAGTGGGGGGTACGGAAGTGGAACGGAGTGTCTTAAAACTAGGTTCCCAAATTCTCTCTGCCTACCCTGCCATGTGCGGGGTACATGTGCGGGGGGCGTGAAGCTGAGTAGATTGTTGTAAAGTTTTATTGTGTATGCTTTCAGTCTCCTTTGTCTATAACTTCGATAATTAATGAATGTATGATATATGATAGACCGTCCGCCCGTTTTTATTAGTAGTTTAACTAAATTTCAATGTTACAATAGTAACGCTCATAGTTGATCTATAATTAGTTAACTTGACGGCACATTTGTTAGTTCTATTAGTAAAAGCTTTATACAACACGTCCGCCTTCTTGACGCACCAAGATCGCAATTTGAAACATAACAATTGAAATAAAATAAAATTAACATCAGAGAAACAATAACAAAGAAATATTAAATTTATGTACAACATAATAACAATATAAACTCGAATCACTTATCATTTTTAGTAACATTTTGCAGAAATAATATTAAGCTCTTATTGTTATTAAACAACGCAGCTATCAGAGAAACGGATATAATATTTTGTTAACAATGGCGCTTAAAACGGTAATAATTTAATTTTATAGAAAGACTCATTGGGCAATAGGAATGCTTTTACATAAACAACTGTTATTTATTTCAATGGCCATCCATTTAATCTTCATTATGTAATAAATTGTTTTTGATACTCCAAGGTTAAATTTTATACTTTCTTTATAACTTGAAGAAAATTAAATTATATGTCAATATTGTAACACTTATTATTTACTGTAAACTTAAAATATATGTAAAGGATAATTAATGATCAAAATGCTCTTTGCCTCGCTTTTTGAAACCACTCTACAGAGTTTGGTGCAGTTCTCAATTGGAAATAGAATCCTAAACAATTATACACATACTTTATTTCAAAGCAAATTTCTGCTAACAAGTATAAGAAGTGCTTATCTAAATAAGGAAATTGGTAAATCAAAATTATCCTCTATCTCATTTTATTTAAATAAATACTTTAATTAAGTTATCACCGATTTATAAGAAGTGCTTGGAATTTCTATAGAATATTATTAATATATTTCAGGTATAAAAAATGTATTTGTTTTCTTTTCAGTGGATTGTATTCCTATTATTTATGTTGATTTATTTTTAACTATAGCGTAATTTTCGCCACACTTTCCAGAGCAGCTTTTACAAAAATATATTTTTAGTGAATTTAAAAAAATGTTTTTAGCCTGTATTTTTGTAGAGTTACTACTTTTAGGGTTTTGTATCTGAAAAGGATTAACAAACGAATTAGTTATAGTTCATCATTTGTCTGTCGGATTAAAGTCTGGAGCAGTTTATCTGACATATGGGACTAACACTGAATGATAAAGAAGATTAAAAAGTACCATTATATATATATATATATATATATATATATATATATATATATATATATATATATATATATATATATATATATATATATATATATATATATATATATATATATATATATATATATATATATATATATGTAGATTATATGACAATACAGTATTACAGTACCACCGACCTGATCTGATGTCAGAATTAGGAGATGGTTGAAGAAACCATAGACTTCCTGTGTACACACAGTAATACACAATTGATATATTTTGCATCTCAACAAACCTCTGCCTACCTATCCACAAAGCAATAACACGTTATTTTTATAATAGTAGTCAAAAAAGCCTTATTAATCTTGTATAACATTCTCGTAAGTAAATACGACAATATTTAATTTATACCATTATATTACTTAGGTCATTCATTACTGCCATTTCGTCACTCTTTCAACTTTACACTGTATCTCGCACATAACAGGGTATAGAGGGAACTTAGGAACGTAGTATAAAGACATTCCGTTTCCGTGGAAACACTTCCGTTTTTTAATTTCCATCGACTTTATCATTCCGGGTCGATTGTATTGATTCGATATCGAAGGTACGAGTAGAATAACCTAAAAATTCAACGGCTCAATGTCCTCGTTCACCTTATAATAAGAATTTCTTGTGAAAAATGTCTAACTAAATCCTATTTGACTACGCATAAATTGTAACACAAGAGAATCGTACTGATGCGAAATTGACCGACAAATCCCCGACAAGATCCGGATTCATGGCAAGAATATATTTTACGAACGAACCCTTTACCTTTCTTTTGCTATGTAAATACAAGTCTGGCAAAGTTTTTCTAACGAATATAGAAAAAATATCTAACACAACCATTAGAAAGGAAAAGGTGTGTTTTAAGAAACAAGAGCTTATCCTCCCTTCGATGTTTGTGCTTTGTTAATATAGAAGATCTTTCGGACTAATTGTTATTTCCACGCCCATTAATATTGCGTTCTAAAATGACTACTTAATTAAATTTGTATTTATTTGTATAATGACTACTTAATTAATATGATCACCCAATAACAAAATGCAAATATTCGTATGAGTTTATATCTTATATATTTAAATGAGCAATGCATAATCTGAATCTCGGAAATGGCTCCAATATTTTTTTTTTTGTAGGGTGTTATTGTGGCAATAATTCGATCTAGGTAGGTTTCCATTTAAGAAATTTGCCTCAATTAAGTTACATTAAGAAGACCTTGGTTCGAATCCACATGCTTCTAGTCATATAAGTTTTTTTTTATATGTTATTTATATTTAAGCTCCCAAAAAAACATATTATACAATTAAGGTCTGTCTGCCTGTGTATAGCTATAAAGAGGACAGACTGTGGGCTCGATCCCCACCCAACAAATAGAGATATTTAATGTTTTCAAATTAAATATTTAATGTTTTCATTTCTGCCCTCTGATATCAAGGCAAAACGCAATGTTGAATTCCGCCACGTAACACGCAACGCCTCGAATTCTGCAGACAGCGGGGAATGGAACGGAGTGACTTAACATTATGTTCTCTCTGTCAACCCTTCTACGTAACTATACATGTAGCAAGATGCAGCGTGAAGCTATTAAAAAACGATGATGTACCAAAACGCAGCAATATCTCGGTCAACCTGGTACTTAAATATTAAAGTAACGTTTACTTTATTAAAAATATTTAATAAATAGCATGTTCTCTTGTCGAATGATAATTACAAATTATCGACGAAGCTTGATGAGAACGTATGGCGTAGATCCAATGCCGCTAAGATCTATTTTTTTATAAGTTTACTAAAAAAGTAGAAAAACAATGATATAGGATCGATTATCGATATCGATTTTAAGTAAAACTTATTTTTTTTTTACCCTTACGTTGTTCCCCACACATGGCAAGGTAGGTATAGAGAACCTGAGAGCCGCTGAATTTGAGACATTGGGTGTTTAATAGTGGAACTTTGCTTCTCTACCAGAGCGAGGAAATAAAAATAATTGAAAATGTTATCCTCCCGAGTTGCCTAAAACGTAGCGGTTACAGTCGCACACTTGTGCCACTGAGCCCCGACGATATTTTAGCCTAATAAGTATTTTTTAGATTAAATATTTATGGACATCGAACACACAACCACACAGCAATTAGTATAATCATATAATTTTTATAGCAAAATGCCTCATCCAATAATCCTGTAAATACAAAGAAAACATACTTCAAACGTGTGTACATACAGTATAAATATGTATAAAATACATATATATCCAAGAAAATTGCCTCTATTCTATGTAGTTCATTGTGTATAAATTATAGCAGTTCCTTCGGGCTGTTTTCGTCAACCGTCACGTTTCGGTTTAATCGTGAATGACACGTTTACGTATTGAGTAGACTCGCTCGCCGCTAACGAGAACACGAGACGAGGTACGTCTACGAATGTTCACGAATTTACGAAAATGTTGTTCTACGAGCTTTGATTATCTTAGTAAAATTAACATAACGAAAATTGAGATCGTTTAGTGTTTATTATATTTGTACTATATGTTAGGATGCAGATACACGGACAGATGTGTTAAATCTCACACTTATCTGGGTAAGTAGAAGGAACCCGGGAACCTAGTGTTAAAATAGTACGTGTCAATTAAAATATTTCACTTTTTACTGTATTGTCGAGACATTGCGAGTTGAGTAGCTTACCAGAGTGGAGTAATGAAGATAGAAAAGATTTCATTTCTCAAAGTGATAAGAGAACCCACAACCGTCGCGATACAGTCACACACTTGCTACCCTACGTCGGTCTAAGTAATTCAGGTTAGAGAGTTTTTAGAACTGCGCCCAGCATCAATGTATAGGGCGTCAGCTTTTCGAGCAACTTCTAGTATAGCGATTATCTGGAAAGCAAGGCCAATTTGGCCTCGAAGATACTGGATGTCATTAGCAGAGTGTTTTGACGTGGCACTTCACTACTTTGTGGTTTCGTAGGAATTTCCTTCCATGCGCTATACATCTGTGAAACGGCCTACCCGCAGCAGTATTTCCAGGTCGATACGACGCGGGTACCTTCAAAAAGCGTGTCTACCTTTACCTTAAAGAACGGCAACGCACCTGTAGTTACCCTGGTGTTACACGGAGCCGTGGGCGACGGTTAAAAAAACGTGTCTTAACACTAGGTTGCCAAATCCCCTTTGCCTACTCTGCCATGTACGGAATACAGCGTGAAGCTGAAAAAAGGAACAGAATCTTGTAACAGTTACATACATAAAGCTTAGTGATAAAACACTGGACTTCTACACTTTAAAGACTACTAATGTATTATATTATTTAATTAATTTTATTGCAATTTTATGCTATTATACTAAATTTAGTGGTTTAAAATTACTGCTTATTCTACAGAATATAATTATGATATTTGTACAATGTTCATACAGTCTTGTATTCATTTAAATGATGATAGCTAGAGGCTATCATTGTAGTCCAGTTTAATCACACTTGAAACAAAAATACAAACATAATTCTGAATTTAGTAAAACATATACGATGTTAAATATTTTCGTTTGCGTCGAGTAGGTATGTACGAGTACTTGTGTTAACGTTCATGACCGTCTCATAACACGTGAGCTCCAAGTTTACTGTACTTTTATATACAAGTACCTGCACTAAACTGTTACAGTCAGTTCGTGAGACTCTTTATTTCTTTATGAATGTAGCAAAATATTTCTTACTTAAAGATTCCTTTGTATTTTGTTGTCTCTATTCATCTCATCAAAAAACGAAAGAAAATTAAATTATTAAATATTTACAAGTGTACATTTTTGTTACTATACCGCCATCGTGTTCAGTCAGCATTTATTTATTGTTGTATATATGGCAATGAAAATAATGAATATTAAGCTTTTAACAAGAAAATTAATCGTTTTAATTATAAAATATAAAACTGTCTAATACAAAAAATAATATTTATATAGAATGCTATTCCACACTTAGAAAAAAAAATACATTATATGAAAACATCGGGAAGAAAGCATCGGAAGAGGCACCGGTTCAAATCCTGCTGTGTCCAAAATTTTTAAACGTTTTTAAAACTGTATTAAAAAACTTATTCATCTAACACAAAATTTTAATTAAGAAGCCCTAATGCGGATAATACTAAAAAAACACATACAGCAAAAATACGGAACATAATAAAACAAAAATACACATCAGAAGACGCATACTAATAAAAAGCGGCTTGTTTATAAAACAAATACAGTATTTCATTTTGGAAATTCACGACAAAAAAAAAACATTTAAATATTCATACAGTTAAAGTTTATAAGAAAATGGCTTGAATATCATCATTTAAACAGTACAATTACGTTTGCGGAGACATCCAGTGATTGCGATATGGATCTTTGGATTTGTGCTGATTGTATTCTTATACATTATCTTATGGTTGGATTGGATTTGCAATAACTGATATTTTAAAAAAAGCAACTGATGAGTTTCTTGCCGCCTCTTCTCGTCAGACCCAGACCCCAAGCTGTGGTTTTTTTAATAAAATTTTGTAAATATAAAAGAGACAAAATATATGACCAGAATATCCTTTTTGGAGTAAGTAAATTTTCTTTGAAGCAACACCCAAAAAGCTAAATGCTTTGACCCCAAATGCTTTGATTGTGCTCTCGTTTCGATGGAAATATAAAACATTTGCATCCAAACGAGCGCACTACAACAATAATATGAAAATTCAGCCGCTGCCGAACGTCCGCTGCCATTAATAGCCAACGAGGCACTGACATTTTAATAATAATAATGAAAAATATATTTATTTAGTAAATATTTCGTTAAGCGTGCCTGTGTCTTTATGTGTATATGTGTGTGTGGATATGTGTCTGTGCGTCTTCGCGTACTTGTGTGTGTGTCAATTTTATATTGAAATCAGCCTTCACAGTATGGTGTATTCATTGCCTTGTAACATCTTATGTTAAGTCGTATAGTCATATAGTCATGATTTTGTGTGTTTCTTATTTTATAATATGAAAACCTTTCGAAAAACTTGACCCGATTGTCTTCTTATGGGGTGAAAAAAACCTGGTTCAATTCTAACCGATGCTGATACAGGTATGCATGCTAACAACTAAGATAAACTCCATTTATTGTGTCATCAATTTTCAAGAACACTCTTTTGAAAGACGCGCCCATCATCAGTATATTGGCCTTTAGGCTTTCAAGTGACTGCCAGTATCATGACCATCTGAAAAGCAAGGTCAAGTTGTCATCATTGAAACTGAAGGTAAGCCGTAGAGTGAGACAGAACTGTATGCCATCACAATAGTCTAAACACTGATCGTTTCTCTATACGATCATTTAATTGCATACAACGTCAAGCCATTAGAATCAAACTTTAGCTTTGCGTAAGTAGTGCTCAGAGAATTTATTGAACCTAGTGCCTGTGACCTAAATATCATCTACACCATCTGGATACGTGGAATTCCACTATTGTACGATTTTGTAGGAATTTCCTTCTACTCGCCACAGTACTGTGGAATGGCCTACCTGGCCTGGTCAACAGTGTTTCCAGGTCGAAACAACATTGGTACCTTCAAAAGTGCGTCTATCTCCAAATTAAAGGCCAGAAAGGCACCTGTAATGCCTCTGGTATTACGAAAGGCCGTGAACCGCGCTGATTATTTGCCATCAAGTGACCCGTAAATTCAGTGACATCATAGTGGTTCTTAGATATGTTTTAAAATCGGATTAGCAGTGTTAGCTACAAGCTACAAACACTTCGCGATATTGAGGTGAAAGTGTTTTGATTCTGAGTTTTTTTTTCATTTTAACTTTTTTAATATTTCTTAAACTTAATAATAAAATAATTTTCGGCGTATTCTCTGATTGTTTAGCTTAAAAATACCACTGCATTGTATTTTTATAAAGTAAATTTCAGTAATCACGAAAATAAGCATTTTTAAATGTAAATTGCAATGGGAATTGTACGAGTACGTAGCTACGCCTTTGCATTTAAATGAAGTTAACGTTTTCGCATTTATTTTTCCGCCAAAATGATTTGATTATTATGCCTCAGTGAGTTTTCTTTTGTGCTTGATTCTGAACTGTGTTTCTAGTAATATTGTCTGTATTGTCTATGTAATTTGTTTTGGTACTGAATTGATATTGTACGTAATTTTCCGAGCTTCGTACTTCAAAAGGACAATGACACTCTTGTAAGATCATTTTGTTGTTTGTCTGACAAGATCGTTTACATTGTAATCCCGTGGACGTGTAATGCTTAAATTACTATCATATGTTGTATCTACTTCGAGGACGAAAATATTTAGCTTCAAAGTCTACGCAATTGAAATTTGCAAGTATTTATGTAAAGTTTTAGTTTTTTGTTAGGTACTTTTTTTAGTTAGGTACTTTTTTTAGTTAGGTACTTCTCGTGAACTTAACGTTCTTTATTAGAGTAAGTTATATAATGTTTTATTTGCAAACTTGTATTTTACAAATAATATAGTAAGACGATAATAATCGGTACGGTAACAATCGGACAAATTAGTAGTTTTTCTCTCCTATTTGACAATACGACTGTCACTGCCGATTGTAGTGTATACAAATCATAAAGCAAAACAAAAGCGTCTGCGTCAAAATAAATATTTTTGTTGATATTAAATTAAATATTTAATCAAAATAGGTATCATAGCTAAACTATATAGTACACTAAACAAAAAATCAGAGGAACGTGCTTATATGCCAGTGGTATAAAATTGTTTCACCGAGTTAAATATCACACCGGAGGTTACGAGGGGTTCGCCCGGGATGGCCGCTGAGATGACTTTGTGAAGTTGCGACGAGATAAAGCTGTGACCGCACACGGAATATTGTTCGTAGTAGATATGGACACTAGATATTTGAACGAAGCGTTTATTTGTTATTATTATGTTTTGATGGATGAAATAAACAAAGTATTACGAGGCCCTTGATTCGCTTTGCCTTCCCTGCTGTATACAAAAGGTTATAAGAATAAACGTGTTTTTAGCTTCACGCTGTATCCCGCATATGGTAGGATAGGCAAAGGGAACTTGGGAACCTAGCGTAAAGAAAATTGAAGAAAAAAGAAGACAGCGAAGAATTGAAAATATTAAATATTTCGTTTCTTCTAGTAGGGATCGATCCCCCTGAACCTGTCACGATTACAGTCACACGTTTGTACCTCCACGCTGCCTCAAAAGAAAACTTAAATTGTCAAAGAAAACTTAAATTGTCAAAAGAAAACTTAAGTTGTGAAAATCTAAATTTGTTATACTTCCGCTGTAGTCCAGTAAGCGCGTACTATACATTGAATTGAGCTAGTTATTCTTAATACGTTTCGTTGTTTTAATATATGTTGTCAATGAATGTAGAATGGCATGAATGACAACTGCATGTAAAAGGAATTGCGTGTGGTTACTGATTTAAGATAAGTATATCGCTATATAACATATATTATTAGTCTCCGAAATGTTATATTATTCTCCAATCTTATTTTCAAAATTTTATAATTCACAGAACTGCAGTTTTTCTTCATACACTTTCTTCTTTTTTATTTATAAGGTCACGATAGTAAATATTTAATATATTCAAAACTTTAAATAAAAATAATTAAATCACTTTATGTTTCTTCTATATTTCAATCCAAAACTAACTTTCAAAATGCGGCGTTGAGTTCCGCGCCTCAACATGCAATTCTCCCGGAATTCTAAATGCCTTAATGGAAATAGAGTGGTTTAAATTTGCGTTCCCACGTTCCCTCTGCCTACCCTGCTATATATGGAAGACAGCGTGAAGCTAAAAACGAACTAACTTTTCTTACAGCTTACTCAAAGTAACCTTTAGTGTATGTTAGTAGTCGAATATTTTTACAAAAATATTTTAGCATAAAAGTCAGAGCATTCAAATCACGTATACGTCGAGGGCGTCCTCTTTGCCTCCCTGCTTTATAACACATTGTAGCAAGCGCCCGGAGCTATTTGCATCCTACTTTTATAAAATCTTACCATTATATATACATTTTACGTAAAATGTAAGTAAACATTCAATAGTTCAGTCACTTTTATCAAAGAATAAATATTGGTAAGAATTGACTATTTGTGAATAAGCTTTCTGTGCTACGACTGTAAGCGCGACAGCTAGTGGGTTTTGTTCCCACAGGTTGTGGGCTTGAAAAAATGATTTTTTTTATATTTACACTTACCCCTGTAATAAAATGAATAAATTTTTCCCCTGGAAAGTAGAGGAAAGGGGTTTTAATATTCAGTTGTCAGGTTTTCTCTGCTTGCTCTACCATTTGCGGCAAAAAATATAAAGCAAGAAAGTATTATATTAAATCTAAATAATAACAATATCATTTTTCAAAAAATAAACATCCGTAACTATAGCATACTTTATAACAGCATTTTATATAATCAGATAATATATCTGATTAATTTGAAACGGAAATATACATAGAGTAGAACAGAAATTGCTGCATAATTACGTCATTATACCTCAATGCCTGTGAGGGAGGTACATCCTCGCAGGGGAAATGAAATGAAGGTTTATATAAATAGATCATAATAAAGTAATTTACTTAAAATATATACGGCTTACAATTTACTTTTTGTCTTGTATAAGAAAAGAAAAGTAACACTAATATTAACACTTAATTTAAAAACGTATAAAAACATGTATAAACATTTCGATGGAGCTTGGTGAGAACGAATGGCTTAGTTGGTCAGAGTGCTTGGACGGATTCCAAGAGGCGCAGGTTCAAATCCTGCTTCGTTCAAAATTTTATACCTTTTTAAATTTAGTATTTTTCTTTCTAAAGTGTGGAATAACACTTTAAAATTAGTAAAAATAACAGTTATATTACTGTAGAAAATATGCATGTCGTTTTTGTGCTCATTGAAAACTAATTATACTATAGTATAAGCACACAAACATTATATGAAATGGAGACGCCTTATGGTAACAAAAATGTTAAGGCAGCTACATATGTAGTGTATTGGTTTTCTTTTAAATACTATTTATTAAATAACAGCGCTTTTGTAACCGAAACGTGGTGTTAAGTTCCACCACGTAATTTCTATAATTAAATATTAGACGAATTGTAAGCGAGAACATATTTTAATTTTAACAGAACTATACAAATAGGTACTAAGATATTATTTTACAAAATTATATATTTATAATTTTCAGCTCGCGCATCGACGTTGTCGTGTAAAGTAAACATCTCAACTGCCTTTGTTTAGAGCTCACACGTGCATTTAAGTGTGTACAATAAAAGTAAATAGGGTGAATAAAACACCCTAAAATTACTTTTTCCTACGTTAAAATGTAACTTTTAATATTCATTCCGGAAATAACTTCTCAGTGTACTCCGCACGTAGTGGTATGGACAGAGGGAACTTGAGAGTCTAGTGATAGTGTTAAGACACTCCGTTCTGTTCCCACCTTACCGCCGAATTTGCTATTGCATGTTGAGTGGCGGAACTCAACGCCGCGTTTTGTCTTGTTACTAGAGCCATAAGATAATAATATTAAATATTTTATTTACTCGAGTAGGGATTGCACCCATAACTTGTCGCATTAACAGTCGCACGCTTACGCTATATCAGGCATAAAATTACATATATTTTTTCACTGTGGAGGTATAATCAAAGTGCCTGTTTACAACAGTATTTACTATATCGGACTTTACGATCTAGGCATTGTTCAAACTTATACAGAAAATAAGTTATTTGCTTAGATAGATATATATGTTAATATTAATACTATTCAAACTGCAGTATACATCCAAATTAATTAAGGCGAGTTAATAGAAAATACGCTGTTAGTTTGATACGGATTTTCACATTTAATTCGGGACATAAAATGGAACTATACAATTACAATTACATAGGTCTTTTTAAATATATACATAGATTAATCTTAATATATATGTAATCTTAATGTTTATATGTAAAATATGGTCATTGGTGAATTTAAAATATTTTCTTTTGAAAAATAAAGTTGCGAAGCGGATTTTGTCACCAAGGATTTCTCAATTTCATGTAAAAACAAATTTTGTTTTTCGAATATATTATTTACTTACATTTCCTCCTTTTTTTGAAAAAATCTCGGAATTACCAATTTACAAGTTTTGCCTTTTATCTTTACTCCAAATTCTCACTTGCCGCCAAATTTTACGACAAACAATATGTGAAAAAACCGAGCGTATACTGCCATATCTTTTGATTGCGTCGATTTAGAAATTTTATTTTTTTGTATGTTAAGGAGCCTTAGATCCGAATAATGAATAGTTGTTCCTTCCTTATGTTCCCTCAATTCCCCAGCTCTCTCTATATTCCCCTCCAAATGCCGGATACAGCATGAAGCTAAAAAAAATAGAAATATTTTAGCTTACAGAAAACATATTGTTCCATAGGGTTCAAGATTTTTTAAAATTCTATCAGAAAATTGAAATGAAAACGTCAAACCAGATACAATCAGGGAACTGGCATCTGTCAGTTAAAATAACTGACCTTATACGAGACTTGGCTAAAGCCAAGTAAAATATTGCTCTTTTAGAAGACAATCTTTGTCACAAAATCCAGGTGTTTCAATGACAATTTGCGTTTATTCGTCCATAACGGAGCAAAATGGAAACGAAATAAAAATATCTGTCTGAATTGAATTTCAATAAAAAAGACTTACTGTTGAATATGTATAGTAATGTTGCAAGCATGTTATAAATATATAATTGTATTTTTTAAACTTCACGTTGTATCCCGTAGGCAACAGAGGGAACATAGGAACCTAGTGTGCAGACACTTGGTCCCTACTAAAATACTCCGTTCCTTACTTAATTCTGCTTTAATTATAATAACTGTAAACACTAACCAAGTCAACTTAAAAACTAATTTACACATTTAAAATGATTTGTTTTACATGGATAACAAACACTTGTAAAATATGAAGTAGACTTGTAAAATATATGTAACTCTCACGTAAATTATAAACATAAAATTTTGATGCTTTTATTATGTACGAGCAATTATGTAGGGCGCGGGCCGCTGTGAGTTTTCACACGAAGCTTTAACTAAGATAGAGCTAAAGCTACCGTTATTACGCGGTGTTCCAAAAAATACCGTGAGAGAGTGATGAAATTATTTTTTTTTTATTTTAAATAAAATATTGAAGATAAAATAATAAGGGTCTTTAGTTAATATGATAGTAATAGCATTATAACAAATATAACGAACGCAAAAAGGCTTTAAAAGTATCTTTAAGGCATTTAATGAAATATAATTTATATTAGAATTTCGCTCCAAGTTTTTATCACTCGTAAATAATAACAACCCTGTTTTATTTACGGACTTATTTATATAATCTACAGATGTATAATTAAATAATTATACAAACTATTAAATAAGTATTGAAATAACTAAATAAATGCACCTACGTGCACAGGCTGATGATGATGATGATGA
>DWMZ01002240.1:0-14471 GCA_018249855.1 Eueides tales michaeli | reverse complement strand
TGATTAAGATCAGACACAGCACTTGGTTACACCTATCTATCGTTCTCATTCGTGGGTAAGTTGTGACAAACTCTAACATAATTTTTTATTTAACTTTATTTAAATATCATCAAATTATTATATTATTGAGTGAAATTAGGGTCATGCTTTATAAATAAATTTAAATACGAAAAGCTCATTAAAATTAAATAATTATTAAAATGAATATTATTATAGCAATATCCTATTAAAATTCCGTTCATTTAAATGATATTTTGCGCAATTTTTAATTAAATACAATAATAGATAATTATGACACTGTCGCTTACAAAAAAGAATTTATGTAAATAGACGAAATCACATTAGGTTGAAAGTTCATTTGTGTGACTTCGTGGCGCAACGGCTTAAGGTACGTTAAGTGTGGGTTTGGGCTTGGCTTCGATTCCCACTTAATAAATTTCATATTTTTATATCTTAGCTCATTTAATAAGAACTAATGCGTCGATTTTAATTACTGAACATGCATGGTCCGTTAGAACAAATAGAAAATGGAAAACGAAGTCATTTAACTGGAGGCCTATCGCAGCACAGCGGCACAAGCGTGTGACTGTAAGCACGACAGATTGTGGGTTCGATCCCCACTCGAGGAAATGTAATATTTAATATTTTCAGATTAAATATTTAATGTTTTCATTTGTGCACGTATTTTTTTCATTTCTTTTAAGAAATTACCAGAGCCTTGGCAAATAGCGGCGTTGAGTTTTTCCACTCACATACTCAAATTCGACGGAAAGTGAGGATCGAAACGAGTGTCCCTCTACCTACCTTAATAAGTGTGGGACACAGCGTGAAGTCTCGTTCCCCAATCGTGGGAATGAAATATTTAATATTTTCAAGTGAAATATTAAACGTTTTCCTTTCTTCGTTCTGGTAACAAAACCAAGCACGACGTTGAGTTCCGCCACTCAGCTCTCAGTTCCTCGAATTCGGCGGAAAGTTGGGAACGGAATGGAGTGTCTTAACACTACGTTCCCAGATTTTCTCTGCCTATCTACGTTATTTAATAATTGAGTAATATGGTATACATGTTAAGTGAACATGAATGGATTTAAGTATAATAAAAATGACCTTTTCTGTCATTTAGCTGTCATGGAACAGAGGCGTTTTAAACACCTTTAAGAAGTGTTCCCGACGTTCCTCTGTCGACGCTTCAGAATACAACGGGAAAGTATAAAATAAACGTTACACTGTCTTCCGTATATAATAAAATGAACAGATGGAACCCATAATTACTGTTAGTTTATCATTCCATCAAGGCGCAATGTTATAGCACAGGACTGTAAACAAGATGTTTACCGGTTTTATGTATAGAATTTTGTATAGACAAAAGACGGCGTTGAACTACCCTACATAACAACGACGACGAAAAGCAACAAAAACCGTCCTAACAACACAACAGATTATCTAGGATAAAGTTTGAAGCTAAAACGACATACATGTAGGTATATGACTATGACATGTAGGTACATATGACATGTAGGTACATAATAGTATTAGCAAAACTTACGAATATTGACTTATGTCCCAATTGATGCAATAAGTCTGATAGAGTATGTAAGCCACTGTGCTCGCACGTGCATTTCTATCTTGCTTCCCGAGTACGTGCATGTTGGAGAACGAATTCGATTTCTTAATATTATATAAGGAAACTTACAATTTCAATGCTTATATGTATAGCTTTCTAATATATATTTTTTTGTATTTAAAAGTCTGTCATGGCTGGTAACACGATCGGCTGTGGGTTTGATCCTCCCTCGAGGACATAAAATATGATGGCGATTACTTCGCTCTGGTAACAAAGCAAATGCGTCATTGAGATCCGCCAATCTACACGTAATGCCTCAAATTTGGTGAAAAGTGAGGTAAGGAAGTGTTTTAATGGAAACAGAGTGCCTTAACACTAGGTGCCTGGGTTCTCTCTGCTTACCCTGCGTTTAGAGTCAGACGCTGCGTTACATCAACCTCAAATATTCCTTTTGTAAAAATGTATTAAGCGCGAAAATTATTAATTGAAACAATTCAAAGACTAACGGGTAAATATTTATTGAGGCCTGCCGTAGTCGGGATATAGGGTGAAGCTTAAAAAAAAAGAAAATATAATCATAATTAAGACATAGGTTGTAAATATAATTTTGTAATTTCAATCATACTTATTTAGATAAGAAAATTATCACTATCATACTTATTCAGTAAGTAATTCACTAACTTAAAACTTTACCTCGAATCTCTTATTTAGAGCTCTTATAGGTTTATTACCAATTATTAATAATCAATACTTTTACTCACATTACTTATTTCAACGTAAATTGTATAATATCCCATACAATTTTATTACAGCAATGAACATGGAAAAGAAAATAACGATTTCTACAGGAAAACGAACTAATACGCGTTGCCAATCGTAGAATGTTTATATGATGAAAAAAATATTAGGCTCGTAAAAACTGTCCAACTCGCAGAGTCTCATTATGAATTAAAGAGCCGTAAAAAGACTTAAAGTGATGTTACACACTTGAGAACGAAAATATTTTTTATTTATAAGAAGTATAAAAATTTGAATTCTCTGAGGTCTTAACAATGTGTATTATCTTTAAATATCCTACATAAAATGTAATGGGTAATTTTTTGAGTCAATATCAATTTTTATCAGATTCTACTGTATCGCGCATATGGCAGGGTTGGCATGGGGAACTTGAGAACTTAGTTTTAAGACACTCCGTTCCTTTTCCAATCTTCCACTAAATTTAAGACCACCAAATTAAAGAATTTAGAATTTAAGACATTGAATATTGAATGGCGTTGCCATTCAACACTCAATGTCAATGTCTTAATTTCAAAATTTCATTCGCCAATATTTTCGATTTAATTCAATGAATCATTATTGCAGCAATTTGAACACTAATCAGTAAAATTATCCGACTAATGTCTTGAATGATATTGAATTTCTACGTAGAATATAGCAGAATATGCTATGTCCATAATTATAATAATTACGTTATCTGCTTTGGTGGAAATATTTGATCTCTTTTGAGTAGATAATTTACACGTATGTCTACATTGATTTAAAGATGAAAGTAGCTGTTGTTGTTTAATGAAAGTGTTAAATACGAGTATATAGAAGTTGTATAGATTTTTAGGTTTTGCACAAACGAGGGTTTCCACATGTAAGAGGCTCGAGTCAAATATTTTACTTGCCGAGTTAGAATATTAATATAAAATACATAAATTGAAAAATACCACGTGTATTTTTAAATTTATGAATAACTATTTTGGATTTATGTAAGATATTTAACATAATAATTAACATATCGATACATATAATATTATTATTATGTCATCCATTCTGAACTATAAGCATTATAGATATTTTTTATTAAATATAATTATTTGTCAAAGCAAACGCTTTTTTGATTTTACCTTTAGATACTTGAGCTACTTAACTATTTCGTTTACCCTTGACAAAATACTCACTAAGAAAATTGGTAGAACACCCAAAGACAATGCCACTAATAGAAAATTCCAATTACATTACAAGGTTTCTTTTTACGCTGGATTCCTTATATCTCAGGATAGATACGGAGAAGCTAGTATTTACTTTACGCACTGTCCAAATTTTGAGATATTGTGTGTTGAGTGGCGAAGCTTAACACCGCGCATGATCTTTTTACAAGGTAAAGTAAATGAACATGTGAGAGAATTGAATCTGTAACTGACGCGTTTAAAGTCAGAGGCTGCGTTACATCAACCTTAAATATTCCTTTTGTAAAAATGTATTAAGCGCGAAAATTATTAATTGAAACAATTCAAAGACTAACGGCCAAATATTTATTGAGTCGGGCTCAATTTCATGAAACCCTTGAAAGGACACTTTTGTACTGTAAATTGTCTCAATCGTCTTTGTAAAAATATTTCTTAGATAATAATGTTGATTCTCGAAAACATAGCTACGATAGTACAGGAACGCCACGTAAAAAGTATGAGGTTGATGACAGGTTAAAAGCAAGAAGTTGATAACAGTGGATGAGGCGAAAGAAGTATGTCAAGAACGTTTCGTCCTCTATGGCTATCCCACTAGGAGATACAGCATGAAGCCATTAAAATATAGTGATAACTAACTTCTAACAACAATTTTCTAACATTACATTCAATACAGACTAAAAATTTACTTTTATCAACATAAAATTAAGTTAACCTTTTGTAGATCAAAGATTTTAATTAAGAAGCGTAGCAAAATGAATACAAAAAACAGTAGATTACGACCGTGCCAGTATTGGTCTCGCTTCGGGAAATACGATAAAACGATTGGAGGCTAAATGAACAATACTCGAGTAAGTGATGTTCATTTCTTAACACTACAGCAAGTATTTTTAAAACGCAGTGTTTTAGGAAATGGTTTTTAAAATCAATAGATGAATGTTTGTATTATGTGAGGTCTTAATTATATGTTTTTTATAGTTAGGTATGCCAAAATTGAAAATATAGATGGGTCGTGGCGCAGGGGCACAGGCGTAAGCGACAGATTGTGGTTGCGATGCTCTTTCGAAGAATTAAAATATTTAATATTTTCAAATGTAATATTTAATATTTTAAACAAGCGAGACGTTGAGTTCCGCCACTCAACGCGCAATGTCTTTAATTCGGCGGAAAGAGAACGGAACGGAGCGTCTTTACACTAGGTTCCTAAGTTCCTTTTGTCTACTTTGCCATGTTAGAGATTGAGCGTGAAGCTAAAAAAATCGTATATATTATTATCTACATTTTTCTGTGATCTGTGTTTTAAATTGTAAATAAAAAAAAGATATATAATTACTAGCAACACGATTAATCAATGAATAAAATAAATATAGTTATAATGTTATGAAATTGTAGGCTGTAAAAATATTTTTGTTCAACTTAATTTGGTTGGATGCCATTCAGTGTGAAGCTCATGACAAGGAGTTCCATTCTTTCACTGTGCAAATTAAAAAAAAAATACAGTAATTTATACATAGTTTTGAAGATAGCAGTGTCTTAAATTTTGGTTCCCTTGGCCTACTCTACTCTACTATGTACGAGAAAAGCGTGAAGATAAATAAAAGCAAGGTAGCGAATGTGAATTGGCTTCTTTTTAGTATATATTTTTGTCTATTTATTAAAATACAGTAATGTTAGTATTTTTACTTTTTTAATATTTCTTTAATCAATACTATAAATGATGAAATACTATACAATAAATGACGAAATTATATTAGCAAAATTATATGCTGGTGCAGGAGCGGAACTCAATGCCGTGCTTTGTCTTGTTCCCACAGCAAGGATTTCTTATCTCTATTTAAAAACACTCATAAACATTGTGTTTATAGTCAAATAGAAAAATTAATAAAAAAGCGTTTAATATAAAGTTCAAAAGAAGAGCTTTTTATTTACGAAAAAGGTTAGCACTCTATACTCTGAATCCTCAGCGATCCGAGTTAAAATCTCGGTGGAACCTAGTTCTTAACTTTTTTATGTATATTTTAATATAAATAATTTGTTAATAATCATCTTAAACCTGAATAAAAGGCGTAAGAATTTAATGAATTGAAACTGGACAAAACTTCAGACGAAAGCACTTTTAAAATTACTAGTATTGTTTATTTTATATATTATCTAAAAGAACAAAATCGATACAATTATAAGAAGTTTTATATATTAGCTGTATCCTGATGTATCCCGCACTTGACAGGATAGGCAAGGAGACCTAAGACACTACGTTCCCATTAAGACAATTCTGTTTCCTACTTTTAGTCGATTTCTAATGGCATTCGCTCTTACAGTCGCTTGCTTGAGCCACTGCGCTACAATGACCTCAATAATAGAGACTAATAATAAATACTATTCCTCATACAAACAGATTCTTCTATAAACTTCGAATCTACGGAATACGATTTCATAGACACAATAACTAACCACTAGACTAATAGATACTAAAACGCCCATACAAAGACGCGAAGGACATTTCATCTTCTTTGATAAAAAAGATATTTCTCTTTATCAAATGTCTATTCAGTGGAAATAATTTTTCAACCCATTCATTCACTTCAGTAAATACATTAAGGTGCCGATGATGGAACTAGAAAGGTTCTACAGAAATCAGGAACTGTTTTACATATAAAAAAGTTCTGGATCAAGAAAATAAATGTTTCTAGAGCTCTTGCGTTTTATAATTTTGTTAAGGGAATTTGTGGAATTATTGAATTATACATATATTTATTAATGATGCATATGCCTCCACTTAGTGGGGTTAACGTGGAATAGTGACGAAAGGATTGGTGCACGACGGCTAGTGGTTCGATTCCCACTTAGGGTAATAAGTTATTAACGTTTACTCGCTCTGGTAACAATACAGTGTCATGAGTTTCATAATTTAATACGCAACGTCTGCAAAAGTAAGGAGATGCATGCAGAACAGAGTGTCTAGTTCTATGTAATGTATTGCTTCATGTGTAGCACAACTCAATAACGCGCTTTGTCAAAACAAGAAAACTACAAGTAATTAATTACGCTTAGTGGTAATCAATCACACAACCATATCGTTTCACACAGTCAGACGCTGTGCTGCGACCTAATATAACTTATATTGTAATACTTCAGTAGTCTAAGGGAAAGGTCTTAGAATAAAAAATAAATTAGAATGTGTTTACATTTGGTGTCATAAGAAAATTTGTAGGGCTTTTTAAATATTTTTCGGAAAACTGGCAAGCTCCACTTAATTTATATTAGTGAGAGAAGGTAAACAATTCGCTTCTTTCGACTTTAATTCAGACACCGTCAAGGTAAGCCGGCTATCATCTGGCAATACAATTTGTTACCATGTAAACACTGTTAGCGTTGTAGCGTCAGCAAAAATATTAAATACGTTTTTTTTTTGCAAAACATCATTTATTTTTTTTTTCATATTTTAACTGGTAATCGATGTTTAAGGAGTAACTTTACTTTTTTATTAACATAATATGATTAAAAAATATAATATAAAACTATATTTATTTGCTGTATATTCTATAGTTGCTGTATGTACAATATATATATTTTATATTATATATTTAGTTTTTTTTTTAAAAACCACTTTTAAACAAATAATTAATATTTTATTTACGTCAATGTAAAACTTTTTTTTTTTTCGAAAGTTAAAATAGCTATTCATTTAAGATTACGTTATAGAAACTTAACAACTATACTGATATTTAAATGTTACGTTATCATATATGTTTACAAAACGCTTTCGCGCTTATAATAATTAACAGTTTCACTAAAAGCCAAGATAAGAAAGAACACAGTCCTAAAAGGATCCACTTACGTATTTCCTTAGCTTCGCCTTATTTTCTTTACACTCAACTACTAAGTTAGTATACCACCACTTCAACTCTCTGAGGAAACATTACAAGGGACGATAGAAATAAAATAAAATATGAAAACATCTTCTTGCTTTAAGTTATATTCTAATACTTTGTGCAAATGTATTTTCCTATCAAAAACATTAAATATTCATTATGTTCCTTTTTCTCTCTCTGGTATAAATGCAAAACGCGGCGTTGTGTTTTGCAATTCAAATTCTGGAACGGAAAATTGAGGCATGGAATGTCTCAATAAAAACGTAATATCTTTATACTTAGATCTCAGGTTCTCTCTTCTTGATCTGCTATGGACAGGATGCAGAATATAGTAGTCGCAGCTTCGAATTCTCCCATTCATTACCAAAATTAAGTTCTGAAGAACATACGCTGACAGAAATGGTTCATCTATTTTTAACTTTTTGCAGATATGGGATAGCATTAAGATAATTAACGCGGCCAATTCTATTTATTTAAAATTTTATTATTCCATACTTTTTTTTATTCTAAACATACATTGTATCGTATATAGTAAATATTTTCTACAGCGACCCCACGATCTCTTTAAGGAAGCCGCCAGTGTTAGGGTCTACTCTAAGCGCTAACAAACGTTACAAACGTTTGTATATATTTTAAAAATGAACAAAATTCAAACCGACAAACTGTATTCCTGACATGGTTGAGTAGGCAGAGGAAACTTGAAAACTAAGTTGTTTGATTATGTGACAATTTTTATGCAAAATACTGCAAAAACGATGCATAAATCTTTTAATTGCGTTGTCTATAACCATAGCATAGTATCTTATTGTAAACGTGACTTAGTGGATTTGATTTCTACTCGGGGAATGAATATTTAATATTTTCATTTTCTCCCTCCAGAAAAAAGACAAATCGCAGCATTACACCCGCTATTTAAAATATGATGGTTAAAAAATTTGGCGGAAACTACGAAATGAACTGCTTACTTTGAGTGGGATACTAAATGAAACTGAAAAAAATATTAGATACAGTTGTGACGCAGCTGACAGTGTCTTGCTATAAGCGCGAAGATTTTTCACCCAACTCGAAAAAATATCTTTATATACAATTTCACTCATCAATCTATTAAGACAATAAAGAGTGTATTAATTTTGTATTGAAAACTGCCCTGGAAATAATATTAATTTATGAAACAGGTGTTTAACCGAAAAAAAATATCCTGCAATTCGGGAAAAAATTGAAACTGCTCAATTTTTTTAAGTTTTTAGTTTGTAGATAAATAAAATTATGCTTAAGTTAGTTTTACGTTAATCTTTTATTATTTAATTAATAATCTTTAACATAATGTTCGCAGAAAAAGATGAATTATTTGCATAACTATAAATACTTATTGATATTTCCTGATCTGATACAAATATAGATTATCATACATTCTTTCGTACTTTCATTAAAACTACGACCTTTTATATATTATAAGGAAATTATATACATTTTTCATATATAATAGAATTTTTATGAAAAATCATCACATTTCACATTGTTTGAGGCTTTCATAGCGTAAAGATCCATTTATTTTCGTATCTTGGGCCTTTAGCAAACAGTAATCTTATACAAGAGCAAGACAGATGAAAGCTAAGTGGAAAGGAAAATAGTGCAAGCAAATAAATATTTCCGAGACCACTTTGTTGTAACATAGTATTATGCTATGACGTTACTTCATGTTTTTTTCTTAAATTAGTATAATAAAAAAAAACTGTCGAAATTAATGTTAAAGTCTATAACTTTTTTCTAGAAAAATACTAGTAAGAAACAAAATAGCTAAATTTCTTTTTAATAAATTATGTTTTTTATGTTAAACTTTTGTTGTTTAAAGTTTAAAAACTGAAATGGGATTATTCAGCCAGAGGTATTTTTATGTATATCCTGTTTGTATATATTTCTTTTTATTTCTACTAGAACACCCGGTACCCTGGGAACCCGAAGAGCCTCAAGGCACCTTAAGAACCTCAGGGAAACAGGCATCATTGGCAACCTTGGTAACATCATGGAACCTTGGGAGCCTGCGAACCTAGGGAAACCTTGGGAACCCGGAGACCTCGGGCACAAATGCATTCATGGCTTGCAAGCATTAATTGCAGACACAGACTAAAGGTTACTCAATGAGAGCACGAAGTCAATAAGGTGTTTGCATACATAAAAACATGAGAAATATTATTATAATATAGAATAGATTAAGTCAG
This sequence comes from Eueides tales michaeli, assembly GCA_018249855.1. Classification (NCBI taxonomy): domain Eukaryota; kingdom Metazoa; phylum Arthropoda; class Insecta; order Lepidoptera; family Nymphalidae; genus Eueides; species Eueides tales. The sequence goes on along the minus strand of DWMZ01002240.1, from coordinate 4,864 downwards.
CTTTACTAAACTATCTGCTTTAAAAAGATAAAGCTCATTTTCATCCTCATTTTGGTAACGAAACAAAGCGTGGTACTTAGTTCCACCACTCAACACACACTATCTCGATATATTGGCAGAAAACATAGAATTGAATGTTTTAACATTACCCCTTTACCAACAGCGATATGTTGTAGGTTCGATCGCCACTCAAGGAAAGGAAATATTTCATATTTTCAATTAAAACACTTATTTTTCTCACTTTTTCACTCTGGTATAAAGGAAAAGCGCGGCGTTGAGATTCGCCACTCAATACGCAATGCCTAAATTCGGTAGAAAATGGGGAACGGATCATAGTGTCTTAACACTAGGTTCCCAAGTTCCCGCTGCCTAACCTGCCTTGTGCGAGATACATTGTGAAACTGAGTGAATCAGTAGTATAAAAAAATGACCCACAAAATCATACAAACAAATTATTTTACATATAGATATTTTAGCACGCAAATATTTTGCGGAGTAATATGTGGCTGCCATGCGTGGTCAATACTACAGTATTCGTATTATTTACAGAATCCACTCACTCCTTAATAGCTGTGGTTCGACCTAGAGCCTAAGTATTATGTTTCTCTATGCTAATATGAAATCTGTTGTTATTATAAATATATTTTGCTTACTAGTTTGTGAAGATTACTTAGTTTAGTTTAATTTCTATGTAAGCAATAAAAAAACTAGTTGGAATTCCTTCGTTGATACATTTTTTTAAACCTTCTACTGTTACACATAAGTTTTCCTTATAAAGTATTGTTTGTTTGGCAATGGTTGTGTATTAAAATTATGAACCTTCACGTAATAAGTTTGTACGTGCATGTAATTTGTTTTCAGTGAGTCAATAATTAAATTATGTTAATATTTTTAGGTGACTTAAAAATACGAAATCTTTATAGGATAGACACATATTAAAGTCAGCATACCGCTACATCAGGTTTAATAAACCCCACATCCTCGCTTGGTAAATAAATAGTTTTAAATAAAAATCTTAATTTCAATAAGACGGTTGAAAGTTTTGTATCAACCACAATCCATTCATGAAAACTATAGCCACATACTTACTATAACAGTCAGTTGATTCTGCAAGAATCCTAGGCAGTACGCGATAAAATTAAGAAATTATTAACGGTAATTAAAGATGCTATATTGAGTTTTGTACGCTGCTATTGAGATATATTTCTATGTATAAAGGGTAAACCTAGAAAGGTTTATTTATTCTTTTTATTGATGTGAGACGAAAAAAATTGGTTTCAATTACGTAAAAAGTGAATTATTATAATTAAGTATTATTATAATTGATTATTTTTATATATTTCAACTTCATTTTCTTATGATTTCTCTTGTGACTTGAACTGACACTTGTTAAAACCTGGATGGAACTGGAACGGAGGCCTTCCATAAAGCCTCGAGCCCGCTTGTATTTTTTATAGGTTTTTTTCAAATATTTTTCTATTATTACTGTAAAATATACACTTTAAAATTTCTTAAAACTACAAGTATAAAAAACGATACCAATTCCACATATAAAATCACTTCATATATTTATATACAACTATGTTTTTCTCTACAACCTTAATAATAAAGTCAGTAAAGTACTACGCATTTAGAAGTTAAAGTTTTAACCATTCAAATGAGGTATCGCAACAATAAATTCTCGCTGAGCACATTCTTTGCATTTTCAAAGGAAGTTTGAGCTGTAAATTAAACGCTCATAAAAAAGATAGCTGGAGGCGTATTTTATTTTTTTTAGTATGTCCACCTTAAAGCAATGATTTTAAGGACCAAAAAAAAATCATTTGTACGTTTTAATATAATGGTATTTCAACGTACAAATGGTTATTTATTGGATGATATTTTGCATGATTTATTCAATTATATTTCTCTTCTGTAGAAATTACAAAAAAAAATATAGTATTATCGATAGTTCTTTTATATAGATTCCATTTATTCCATAAAAATGATGTACTCCCCCTTCTTTAAGAGGTTTTTCTCCGTAAAGGGGTTTTGGAGGTCTGATAGCAGTCGCTCCTTTTTAAAACTGCCATCCACCGCTTTAATGAAAATAAATGAAAGGACGCACAAGCATATTGCCCTACGTCTGCAACAAGTGGACCAGAGCTATCGTGTCAATTACGGGCACAGCTAAAGACGTGAGTACCCAGACGGAAACGGCGCTTTACAGCTTAGAATATTGACTCTCTTTGCGCTCGATGCAGAAAATTGGTGCTGATGATACGTCAGATCGAGTGCGCTTTCCTCCAGGAAACTCGCTCATCAGACATAATTACCGGTTTATTTACATTGAATTTCCTTTTGGAATAACGGAGTACTTTCTGAAGAAGTTGGCCATCGCTGCAACCGCCTAATGCAGGTATTACCACAAACTTAATCAGTGCCTACACTTCCCGTGAAAGGTTGGGGAGAACGTAGACGGCCACGTTAATGAGGCTGCAGAGACGTCTGAATGTATCCAAGGTGGTTTTGGACACAGTCTTCGCAATACAGGTGGAGAAAATATTCTAAGAATCTGTATTGCGTCTCATTTAGTCGTCGTGAATATTTTCTTTTCGTTTTATCCAAAAGAATCCGAAGTGTCCAAACGGATCCCACTTAACTCAAATTGAAATAGACTTTAACGTCACTCCAAATAAGAAAACTTATGAGTCACACCATGAAGCTCTTCGAGCGTATAATTAACATCAGGCTCCGCAGAGAGTGTACTGTTTCTGAATCTCAATATTGATTTCAGCCAGGATCGGGCACTATAGCGAAACTCAAGGGGCTGTTATACAAGAGTATCATCCAACCGGTTCTTTTATAGGGCAGCAAATGCTGGCCAGTATTATCTCAGTACACTCAGGAGCTTCACGTTACGTAAATGAAGATGCAAGGGTAGATTTGCGGATTTGCCTAACGCGGTCTGATGTCTAACCACCGAGTACGTCAAAGATCGTGGAACGTCGAGTAGAGTGAGTAAGAAGACAGGTGAAAGAGAATTCTATTTCAATTTTTATTTCTAAAATATTTTTTTTACAAAAACTGTGTTTAAATTAAGCTTATCATTTAATTTCCTCCTCTTTCAAGTTTTTTTTGTTAGTTTTTAAGATGAGGGAACATATTTAAGTTTTTTACAATATTAATGTATACGATTATAATAAGTAAAATTTCATTAAAACAATCTCATTCATTAACTCAAAGTCTTTGCATTTCATTTCGACAGCTCCAATTCCTTTGGTAAATGTACCTGGAGAGCTATCGCCGTCTAATTGATTGCCTATGTATGTATGTATATGTATATGTGTAGCGTGAAGCCTTAAAAGGACAAACCCACAATAACATGCACTATACTATTTTCAATACCTTTCAATACATTTGCTTCATTTTACTACCAAGTGAACAAATGAAAATAAATCATATCCTCAAGGAGGAAGGAATTGAACCCACAATCAACAGTCTGTGTTAATATTATAGTTTTCTGTATAAAGTGATTATAAATTCTCACTTTGCCTTACTTAATTAGAACAAAACTGTAGAAATAAATGAATTAATTAAGTCTTTATTCAGCTGCTACTGCAAATTGACTCTCTTCAACTACACAATCTTCACTTTAGAGACTAATTGATAGTGTATGTGTAACTTAAGAGCTGTTAACGACGTTTCTAACGCCTGTTGTGATATTATATCATTATACTTTAATTAGATTATGTTATAGATTAAATGAGTTTATACTTTATTTTTAAATACTGTTGTACTGAAGCTACACCTCTATTATTATTTTTTGAATTCAGTATAGAAAAATATATTTCGAGATATGAACGTTTTTTGGACCTTTTGAGATTTATGTGGTGTTTTTTTTATTTATTACCATTTAACAATTAGTACAAAAATATAATACACATAACATCTAAAGAAACCGAAAAGTTTTGTGACGATGTTACAGTAATTTTTAACATTACATTACAATTTAAATAACATAACTCACTATTATTACGTAAATATATATTTTTAAATCATTTTGATATTTGTCTTGATAGGTTCCTAAACGTGTATATTTAAAAACCGTTACTTTTATTTTTTTATACTTTTGCTAAATAATCATTTTACTTGCCTATATGTGGATTACCATTTTAAAAAAATCATATGAGCATCAAACAAAAAAATCAACAAAGCTCGTGTCTCCACTTTCCATACTCGCTAGTAGACTAAGCTGAGATCCTTTGTTGAAAGTCTTTGCTCAATTTCTAAGCGCACTAATTAGAATATTAATACGAAAACTAACACGAACTTCCCGGGCCGGAATATTTGCTGAAAAATGTTAATATTGATGTCTATTCAGATTTATTTACAAATTCAAATCTAGCACATCGATGTGTCATTTCTATTTTCTTGCTCTTGTACAGTGGAATTCATCAAATATAGGTAAATGTAAAAGCAAGGTGATTCATATAACCGAATAACATGCAGTATTTCTATTATAAAAAAAATATTTCTTAAAGTTTGAAGTGCAACGTTGAGGTTTACCACTCAACAGTGCGGTTTGATTTGAAATATTTGAACGTATCGAATTTAGTTAGAGCAAGTTAAAGCAATGTCTCAACATGAGGTTCTCTCTGCCTACTTTACTATACGTTGGATAAGGCATCAAACTTAAATTAGAAAATCCAGCCAAACGTAAGTTGGAGTCCTGCGTAAGTACTTCTTACCAATATCTATAAAAATTGCATAAAAACAAAATGTTGTTTTATAAAAGCCCTTCATAAGACATGACAATGACAAAGACATAAGTAGATAATATGTAAATATTTCACTTTCCTATGCATTTAGCAATATGGAGCAG